>SNQJ01S0047440.1:0-28729 GCA_010110895.2 Picea sitchensis | reverse complement strand
ATTTTAAAATTTTAAACAAAACACATCTACAAATTTCAAATAAATGTACATATACCATTTTAGATAAATAAAACAAATCGTGATTAAAGAAAAATTGGCATACCAAAAGTGTTGAAGTTTCATCTTTCAACATCCTTGTGCTCATTTTCCACCAATAATGTAAACATCACTCTAACAATAGAAAGAAAAATCAATAACACATATTAGCATATACTTTATTAGCAAATATTTTAAAGATATTTAAATTTATTAAATAAGAATTGATAAAGAATATCATACCCAAGAAGCATCAAGATTAACATAACCATGAGAAAAAGAATAGCATACCCAACTGGAGTTCCACATCTAAGATTATCGTTTTCTTTTTATTATACCTTTTGGGCATTTTTTTAAAATCAAACTTATATCATCAAGTTCCAAAACTTCCAAAATAGTTACTTTCTATATTAAACCATTATTTGCATAAATATTTAATTGTATTTTATAACCAAATGCTCTTTCAACATTGCCTGCATGATCTAAACAATGTAAGATCATATCTAGCAAATTTTTAAAGAGAAAAATTGTGTTTTTGGTAAGCAATTTTAGTGTTCAGAGTTAGATAGTACCCTAAAAATAATTTCCCTTATGTATGCACAAACTTCAAAAATATCCATAATAAGTCATTATTCCAAGAAAATACTTATCTCCTCTTCTACAGTGGAATAGATAGTTGTATTTATGAAAGTTCACAAATATCCATATTAAAATCTATTCTTTCAATAAAATGCATATCTCCTCTTTGTGCGACGGAATAGATGTTCTCATATAATCTTCCATGTATATGCAGAAAACACAAATCTATACATATATTAAGTTGTTCTTCAAAAACCATTTAAATATTTCACCTTTCTACATGGGATGTATTCATATTGCATATAATGAAATTCTCTTTGAAATATGTCTTCATCATGATCTAAACACAAGTGATATCATGCACGTACGTAGCAAATTTGTAAATCTACAAATGTTGGTTTGTGGTTAGTAAGCAATTAGTTAGGAGTTTGACAATACCCCAAGAAGGAATTCAATTTGTTGTATGCGGAAAACAAAAATCTCCATATTACGCCATTCTTGGACAAGAAGGCAAGGAATGAAATCAAAGAAAATTTAGAATCTTCCCCTTTTTTGATGTGGGATAGAGTCTATTATCAAATAATCAAATGCTCAAGTTCAAAATTGTCTGCATCATGAGTAAAGTTTAAACATATAAATAAGATCATGAATAAGATCATGTAATGATATTTTTAAATCTAGAATAGTTCTAGTTCACGCTCATGATCTAATCTTAAATAAGATTGGTATCCAAGTGAATTTAGAATCTTCCTTCTTTGTGATGTGGGAGATCTATATTTTGTTCTCATATAATCAAATGCTATATTTCGAAATTAGGTCTTCATCATGATCTAAACACAAATAATATTGAATGTACCAGTTTAGATGACCATAAGTTTATATAGGAGTTCTATATATTTCAAAATTATTGATAGAAGCGTTAAAAAGTAGTAACCCTTCTATAAATAGGAAAGGCTTAGTTAAAAATTTGATCAAATAAAAATTTGAAAAGGGTAAAAAAAAAAAGATAAGCATATTTTACAAAAATAAGCTTGAAAACTTATATATAAAAGGCTGAGCATAAAAAAATAAAAAATAAAACTCACTAATTTGCAATGTACATACATTTAAGAAGCATGATGAATAGACACATCCTTCTAAGGTATGGATGCATCCTCCTCAATCCCAATATGCATCCTCCTCAATCCCAATCTCCCGCACTCTCTTCTCCACATTCTCTTCAAGCACAGTCTCATGCACTCTCTTCTCCATATTTCCCTATAACACATTTCAAATTTGTACATTTGAAAATTAAATTTAAATGATTTTAACACATTAAATTCTAGTTTTAAATTTTGAAACATGTAATACCTGTGATGTGCCAACCTAAATATCATTAACCACACAAGAGTATGGCATTCCCATGGTTAGATGAGTCAGGATATTATCCACCATACCCTAAGATTCAATCAATTATATATTTTTAAGACATTTTTCTTTTAAATTAATAATTTAAATGACATTGAAATTTTCATATATAACTAAATTTGTTTTCAATATGCAATGATACCTATGAGCTCTCACCCTCTTCAAACTCTCCCAATGAAAATTGGGACAAATCTGCTCAAGTAGTGGGAGACAGAATAGGAATATGTGAACAACACAACTAAGAATTAAATAGAGTTCAATGTGTTCACATTAATACAAAAACATAAATTTCATGTATGTTGATTATTCAACAAGTTGTGAAGGTTGGACAACTAAAGTGCTCATACATGGATATTAGAAAAAAAATACCTCGTTCAACCCATCCAAATTTAAACTCGATGAATCAAGTCCCCTATTTATTGGAGATTCATTTAACATATGATCAAACTGCAATTAATGACGATAAAAACTCAATTATTTCTAAAGATACAATGATATGTATCTAGATCTAGAACTACAAGAAAACTATCCTCAAATGCATGAAAAATTTACTAACTGTAACACATACCAATCTCGTGTTATAGTCATCATTGTGAATTAACTCCTTCCAACCATTACGGAATTTTTTTTCATAATCCTGTATATCTTCTATGGACATGGAATCAATCTCCTCATCTGTTTTGTAAACAAACTTGGCTCAAGAATTGGCTTCAACTCTCTGACGATTCAAACCAACATCAACACCATAAAAAAATGATCCTAAATTTTCTCCGATTACATTCCTAGCCTCCTTGCCAAAATCTGATGTAGCTCGCATCTCTGAATGTGAGGAAAATTCTCATGTTCTACGATATACCAAAGGTTGTGGAGGCCTCTATAATGTTGCATTTCAATATGTTCATTTTTTATCATATGTTCATCATATACCAACCCCATAATAACTGGACGGTAGGTTGGTATAATCAGGTTGCATGCCCATGAAAAACTCTACATGAAAGTCTAGAAAAGTAATGTGGAACCTCATCATTCCACAACAACTTCCCATATGCTACCAAAAATCTATTATTAAAATGTCCTACTATGTTGGGGTGCTTAAAATATTGCACCCTCAACATCTTTCGCTTTGTCCCCTCTTTGAAATTGAAGATATAAATTGCATCTTCTTTTGAAAATCTACTTTTTACTACTTCCCATTTATTGGGGCCCATCACCTCTGACTTTCGCCTCCTCATAAAATCGATAAAAATATCAATCATTGGCCCCATATTTTAATATGCATGTATAAAGTTTTGCAATGAATGCAAAACAATCTCCAAGCTTTTCTTACTCTCTCGAGGGATATCTGAGCACCTAAAATCATTTTGCATTCTGCTTTTAACACCTGAGCATCATTCAAGGGTCATTGCTTCTGTATACCCTTCCCATGAAATCTCATCACCAACATCTGATGAATAGGTGGACGTAAGCGTGTAATTTTATGTTTCTTGATAACGCCCCTTGAATCCACCTTCACCCTCTTTACCAACATTGGAATATTCATGATAACCACTCTCTCTTTCATTATCTTCTCATGCCTTAAAATCATCCTCTATACATACACATTTGAAACTAATTACACCATTTAAGAGAAACAAAAAACATAAAAATAAAAAATAAAAATAAAACGCATATATATATAAAACATAAACAAAAATACAAAAAAATAAATAAATTACGAAACATATTTTCGTGTCATGATGTATTCCCTACATTCTCTGGTGTTGGATTATTAATGTGCAACCTATCTAAAAAATTTGCATCCATAGCACTATTTTGATCGCTTTGTCTGGACGATCTATTCACAAATTCATTTGATAATCTCCTCATCTGACTAGATTTTCTTTGGTCACTAGTTTCACCTCTCAAGTTTCTCTGCCTTGCTGAGATATGGGTCTTCGACATCCTCGATGTCTCATTAAAATAATGGGTTCCTCTTCCTCCATTTGATAGCCTAGAGAATTTGTGAGGCATATTTGGGGACTCTTGTCTCGACATCTCGCCTTGATAGATATCCTTTGAAAATCCATGAATATGAAAGTTCATAAGTTATAGAAACATAAAATGGAAATGTAATTTATAAAACAACTTGAAGGAATTTAAACATTTATAACAACTTCAAAGCATCAAAGACATATATTTAAAAAACTAACAACTATATGTGTGACTATGACGTTATATATAATGAACATGAAAATATTTAAATATAAAAAAAATGTAACATGTAGAAGATAATATATATCTATGTGTAAATTGTAGAAGGTAATTTATAAAATAATCTATGTGTAACATGTAGAAGGTATTTTTTTTATAATGTTTATTAAAGAGTTATTTAAATTATCTAGGATTCCTACAAAAGTGAACTTGTTGTGGTATATCTTGGATAAGGAGACTCATCCTTAGTGTACCAAAGCATAGGAAAATGCATGTGTCCCACTCTTCAAGAATAATCAATAAAATATAGTGTGAGACTAGGGATGGAGGGAAATAATGAGTAAAAATCAATATGTTTTGTACTCGTTATCCCTCACCTAGGGCACAATTGTTTCCACGACCATGAAACTCCTAAACCTATGGTTCTAAGACAAGGTTCTAAACCTATATGGTGATGTAATATGAATCAAAGCTAATTTAATTAGTACCTTATAGAATATTAAGATATAGGATATATGAACTTGCAAATTACTAAAAGAACTTTAATAAATGCATCTAATAAAATTGAAACAAGGAAAAATAACATATAATTTCTTTTCGAGGGAGAGCCTAAGGAAGGGCTGATCAAGACTACTTCAATCAACACATGTAAGGGTTGTTCAATCCATGGAAGTGTCAATTCAAAATGCAATCTAAATATTAGATCTAAATACATATATTATTTATTATGATCTAAATATTAGATCTACTAGTGGTGAATTCAAAATATCTTACTTGCTTCTATTGTTTTCATAAGAGTTATGGTGTTGCATGCATGAATCCCTATTTCATTGAGATATTTTGAATTCATATACCTTTGAGAATACAACCAATCAAAGTAGGGTTTTTTGGCACATCCTTTTGACAAAACCCATCAACAATACTCGTCTGAATCATAGTATATTTTCCAAATTCAAAAGAAGGTTTGGTGAAAGGGAGGTGACATGCACTATTGTTAGGTATCTCTGCCAAGTATGTATAACCATGAGGATATTGGTTAATTTTTCATTTTCCTCCACTAATTGAAGTTTTTTTCTTGGTTTGTTACTTCCCAACAATTCATGAAAAGAAAATGACCTACATTTTCACTTGTAATTTCTCTCCTAACAAAGCTAATTTTAGGATATATTTTTACCTAGGTTCAATGGGAACACCTCATATTTCCCATTCCACTATTGGTATAGGGTTTTTTTCTTAATCCATGGCCTCCATCATGATTAGTGTATGTGTACAAGGTTTTTCAATTATGTACTTTCACCCATTGCCTCATGCAGAATTGGCTTCTTCTTGACCAACATGGGCATGACTTTACATGATTATTCTCCTCCTTGGAACAAATTAAACATGTTCAAATATCCCTCCACATTGGGTAATTAAATTGATTTTCAATCATTATGGATAGAGTTAACCCTTAGTCTTCTTATAGGTCTAGTGAAGATGAGGCTCTCCACAATTTAGCTTGGATTTGCATGATCTTGGATCTTTTACGAGTTTTGGGTATTTATCTTGATGGGATGAAAAAATATTATTCCCACATGAATCATATCTATGGTTTCAAGACTAAACACTATAAATAAATATTTTTTGAAGGAACTATTGAATTCATACTTGTATTCAAATTCTTTTGATGTTGATGCTTATGAACTTATCAATTTTGTTTTGCTAGATTTGACTGATACATAGATGCATATAATTATATATATATAAATTGTGTTTTCAATAAGGATACGAGCTATGATTATAGTATCTACTTTCTTCATGATTTCAAAGAATATGAATTGTTAACAAAATTCATTTATAGTGTTTACAATATTAGGGTTTTAAATGGAATTGGAAAAGGGATAGATCTATCAAAAGTCCAAATCAAGTTACTATCCAATGGATATTTCGTTAATTATATAGATTAATTTAGGGATATAATGCAACTAATTTACATATTTACTTTTCTAAGAAAGAAATATAAAGGGGAAAGTAACAATTGATAAGTTTGAACACAAATTAAACAACTTACTCTTAAGAAATATAGCATTAACAATACCCAAAAGTTTCTTGCACGTTTAAAAAAAAATGATAAGATATAAAGACAATGAAAAAAATGGAAGTAAAACTTTGTATATGAAAAGTAAATGAGCATAATTTATAATCTGCGATAGTTTGAAGAAAAAAAATTCTACTACTTCCTCTTGCCTATCCATGTACATTGACATGCACAAATTCTAGCTTGTCCATGTACATGGACATGCTCGAATTCATGCCTTGGAACCCATTCTTAAAGATATTTTGGAGTTTATTAGACAAAATAAGTGATTTGATTTGTTGTTCTCTATGAAAATATAATGAGAGGGTTTCTCTATTCAATATGAGACTGTGGCAAAGCCAAAAGAGGAAGGAAGAAGGGGGGTACAAGGAATATTATTTAGGTGGAAAGTTTTAACAACTAAAAGTTATTGGCGGGATATAAAATCATAGCTTGCCTTTGGGAAAAGAGAATTAAGTAGAAATATTTCAAGTGTGGCTTTCTTATTAAGTAGATATGAAACAAAAACAAATATGGCACAAAGGCTTCTTCTCACTGAAATGATCTAGTTCAAGCTTTCCCTATGGTTATGAAATGCCTCACTTAGAGAGTGGGTATTGGGGAGAAAGGTTAGGATCAAATCCTTGGATCAATTGCACATTATGATCAAGTTTCATGTATAAATGATTGAATCCCAATGAATAAGGGTATATCGCTTTGAACCATGTAGAAAATAATGTTTCAACTCGTGTGAATATTAATCATTGTTCTCTTTAGAGGTACATGGAGTAGAACTGACAAAAAACATTTTTCACACTTAAATCTCCAAAAAAGACTAAACTCTCTCTATGGTTATATATAAACAATATGGTTCTAACCTAGGATGCACTCAAAATAAGAAATAAAAATGGTCCATGAATATGCATGCTATGTAAGGGAGGTGATGAAACAACAAAAAATTTAACATAAAAAGTAGTGTGACATTATCGATGGCAGCATAACAGATCCATGGTTCTAAAGATGTAGGGTCCAAATATATAGTGGATTCATGCTTGAAAAAGTGGTATGAAAAAAATAGAATATTTCAAAGCTATGTCATGTTTTGTAATTTATAAACGAATATCGCAAATCTTCCAGGCCCATGTACATGGATAGGCCCAAATTCGGGTTTGCCCATGTACATGGAAATAACCGAATTTGGGCTTGTCCATGAACATGAGTTCGAGAACACCTTTGATGATTGATCAATCAATCAAGAGCTCAAGTTAAAAATTCTCTTAGACTTGATGGATTGAGTTAATACAAATTGAGTGAGAAATATCACTCTTAGACTTATATCGATCAACAGAGTTAACACACTTGCTTCAACAAGATCAAACTATTGTTGACAACCACTGTTCACCACCAATATTTTCCACTCTTGATAGATTCATTTTCGAATTTATTTTTCATTCATTCATGTGATCATCATTAAAAAAAATTGGCAATGGTCTGATTTAACAAAAAATAGAGGAAATCTAGATTCAATGTGGGTATGTCCATGTAATTATAAAAACATTCTATAACATTGTAATCTACCCCAACTGCTTTCAATTCCTACACATAATTTGTTAATCTCATAACAAATATATCATAAATCAAATAAATTATATTGTTGAAATTAAATCAAATAAATTATGTCGTTAAAATGAAATCAAATAAATTTTATTCTTCTAGATTTGCACACAAACATTCAGCTTCTTTCGATTCCCATAAATAATTTTTTAAGTTGTTGAAATGAAATCTATAAATGAATATGTTAAGTTGTTGAATTGAAATCTATTGAAATGAAATCTCTAAACGAATATGTTAATATGTTAAGTTGTTGAAATGAAATCTATAAATGACTAGGTTAAGTTGTTAAGCTGTTGAAATGAAATCTATAAATGAATATGTTAAGTTGTTAAGATGTTAAAATGAAATATAGAAACATATATCGTAAATCTTCCAAGCCCATGTACATGGACAGGGATGAATTTGGCCCTATCCATGTACTTATTTCATGAGTGATAATGTTGGTCTCTTTACACCTGGACGTCTAGGATTAAACCCCAATGACTTGATATCTAAACATTTTACAAAGAAAATCATAAAAAGAGCATGTGCTTGAAAAATAATGTTGGGATGACCTAGAATACATTAGGGAATTCACACAACCTGTTACCTTCTTTATACTCAAGAAATTGATTCCTTTTAGTGGGATATTATTATGAAATAATGAACAACATTATAGGGAACTAAAACACAATTGAAATCTCTAAAGGTACCAACAAAGATTTTTATTACAGGCCATGTCCATGTACATGGACATGGCATAATTTGGCCCTGTCCATGTATAGGGACATGCCCAAATTGGGCCCTGACGATGTAGATGGACAAGCTCGAATTTGGCCATGTCCATGTACATGGACATGACCATATTCATCCATGTCCACCTCCTAAAACATCAATTTTATAAATAAATTTGATTTAAATTCATTTAAAAACAATGGTTTAAATTTACCTTCAACCTGAAGTGTTTGGACTGGTCAAGTGCCTCACCACCAACAAAAACCAATGCCAAAAACCGCCACCACCAACACCAACAAAACCCATTGCCAATAGCAACCACCGACACCAACAACAACCACCAACGCTAACGTCTGCCATTACCAATTCCAACAACAACCAACGCCAACAAAAACCAACAACAACCAACAAAAATGATCAAATGACTCTCACCACCTAAATCTCATTAGTTCATAAAAGGTTCAAATGATCGATGTGTGAGGGATATATAAACACGTTTTCGACCGAGAGGTGTTTTCGGATGAAACAAGTTTTTGTTTGAAAGATTCTTTCAGCCGAAAAGATGTTACGAGATGAAAAACATTCATCTAGATAATATGGTACATGAAAGACGAGGGCATCGTCATGGTACCATTCAATTTGATTTCTAAAGGTTTAGTTGAAAACACTTGTCTTTCGGCCGAAAGAATTAGTAGTTAGGCCGAAAAAAGGGTCGCTAGGAATTTTGGAGACCCGATTCTCACAAAAGTGTTACCCACCTTCAAGATTTTACCCTATATATATATATATGTTACAACAATGGTGGATCAAGGAAACAATATGTCTTTAGAATCGAGCATGGATGATGCCTATTTTTAAGGAAGGATTGGTCATGTTTCAGTAGTAAGAATATTCCCCAAGAATATTTAAACCTAGATGTCTAACTGAATACCTTTCACATGGTGCACTCATTTAATGTGAATTGGTGGTATCTTCAAGTTCGATGAATCACGAATTAACTGAATTTTGGATATTTTCTAGGACTTAGTCTTTGTGGAAAGCCCAATTTCACCACTATTTTAATTATTTTATGGAGTATGGGTCATTTATTCATAGATTCTCCAACCAATACATGACCAAGAAGTAAAATGGGAAATTACAAAGACTAATAAGTGTTCCCTCTTTTCACAATACTTTGCAATTACCCATCAAGGGGACTATAGACTAGTTAACAAGTAGACAATACGTGCACAGAAAATTATTAACAAAAGGAATTAAATGCAATTCAAACCTCAATGAAAATTAAATTGCTGAACTAAAATTTAAAATGAAACAAAATCAATGAACCTTATCTTAAGGACTAAAAATGAAATAAATTGAGAATCATAAAGAAAATATAATGAAATGAAACCAATTATGTACATGTAAACCACCATGAGGAAACTAACAGGAGTAGTTTTCATAATTTGGCCATTAACAAACTGAGGTTACAACTTTCCCTCCATGTTCTATAATGTATAAGTGCCAAGCCCAAACTTTTCAGCCACCTAAAAGGGGCCAGGACAAAGCTATTGAAATTTTAAATTATTTCCCTTTAGCTCACCTGGTTTGTCCCACTTAAGGACAAAATATATAAAGGTCATTATTCTTGTCTAAGTGTTTTCCCAACCACCTTGTTATACCGCAAATTTCCACATCAATTACATTTGTGAGATGGCATGGCCCTTTTCCCTAGCTTGCAAACTTAAATCTCATCCTCCTTCATCAAAATAATCTAGAAAACAACATTTTTGTTTCCATCCGTGGTTCACTCGTGTGAAAACTACAGATGTTAGCGCCTTGATAGTTTTTAACTCTCAGATGGCCTCAAAAAATATGAAAAAAATAAAATATTACACATTTTCGAACGGAGTTTTCAGTTGGGATCGTTCCTAATATTCCCTTGACCCATACACAATGGAAATCAACCACGAAAACCCCTTGAGGATGGTATAAAGAAACCTTTGAGGGCAGGAATGAGGAGGACAACCTAGGTTAAATATTATGCTAATGAATTTGCAAGCTTCTCTATTTTCCTTGATCCTCTGAGTAGTATCCCCTTGATCCGAAAATTGTTTTCCAACATTCCTTCCCCTCCCATATGTGGTTGTAGGGTGTGTTTTTATCCCTTATGAGTCATCCGAGAAAGAGTCATCGTGTTTATTTGATGCTTGAACGACCAGTGGAGGAACCTGAGTGGTTGGCTTTGACACAGTGTCAATGTTAAAGTCAGGTTGTAACTACCTATTTATATTGTTTTCAATAAAAGAGTTATCTTTCCCTCCATACATGTGTAAATTCATTCAATCTATTGATATATGTTAGTTTACTTCATATACTTGAATTTTTTCACATTATATGTATGATTTGAATTCATAACTACCTTTTTGCAGCATAGACTCCATCTCTTTTTGCATGTTGATACTAGTAGAGTTCGGGAGAACAATCAAAGGTGGAGAGAGAGGATCTACATAAGACATAAGATACAAGGTGTGAGGCCTATCTTTCTATTTTTCTCTCCTCTCCTCAAAGTAGTTATTTTCTTATAGCATTGTTGTGTGTGAAGATAGGTTTTGTCTTTTACATATGGTATCACACTATTGTAACATGAACCAAGGTCACAGGGGAAAATCCCATAACAGAATTGGTGACCATATTGGGGATCTCTTCTCCTATTTTGGGTCAATCTTAGGATGTCTTGTGTTGTCTTTTATTTCAATAACTTTTCCTGTTTTATGGGTTGTTCTTTCAAAGTTTTTTCCATCTAGAAACTTTTTCTAAGTTTCTCAAAGCCTCCTTCTGGATTGGATTTTTATTTTTCAAGTTTTACTAAGCCATCAGTGCTTTGTCCCTTTATGAGTCACGGTTATCTGTGATTTTCCTTTGATATCCCTAGTGTACATTGTCACTGATCTGTGTAACAAAATTGATTTTTTATCCTTTCTCTCAACTTGGAGGATCAAGTTTGGTTCTTCAGTACAATATGAGCCTTTTGGGTTTTATTTTTCTCTTGATTGGCATGTTAAGACTCTAAAAATTTTCAAATCATCTTAAAGATATTGCTTTTGGATATCTTAGTATTTTGGTTATACGGTTCTTTAGTTGGGTCGAAAGGTCAGTCGTGTATGGATCAGATGATTTTTCGGTTTGATTGTTGTGTTTTAGTGATTCTTGATTGTTTTCTTTCTACATATTTTCCTTCTTCTTTTTTTTCATAAAAGAAAAAGGAAAATTGCATCTCCTTTGCATTTCATTTCTTATAGTAAAAGAAAAGACAAAACTACTTGTTTACTGGTTAGTCTTCTTCGGTTCCCTTGTCTCTGAACTTTTTAAGAAAATAATTTTCTTACTAGCACTTAGGTCTGTAGGCATGTTTCTTGCTTTGGTAGAAAAAAAAAAAATGAAAAAACCTAGTTTTTTTCCAGTTAGGTCTCTTTATTTCTTTGCATTGTTTTTCATTGTTATTCGAAAAAGAAAAAGATACTAGCATATGAAAAATTTGCAATTCAAGGTTTGAAGAATTATAATAGTCAATTGTTCATGCATTTTATTTTTTGAAACTCTTTTTCATTGAAGAATTAGTGTAAAGTTTTATTTTCCAGTGTTCTTATAATTTTCATTTTTGCAAGAGTCTCAAACATCATCAGTTTCACTCCATACCATTTGAATAAAAAGGGTTACTAAATCGAACGCTAAACTTAAAATGTACTAGACTTTGTTTCTAGGGTTCACAAACAAGTTTGGAGTTAGGACCTTGGATTAGGATTGGAGAGATAACTCTCCAATGCCATTGAACAAACATAGGAGTATGATTTAGGGAGAGTCAAATCCATTTTTTGTATAAGTATAGCTGGGAACCTCCTATAACATAAGAGTCAAACATGAGGTTGTGTAAAGGAGAGCCAGGGATATATCCCCTCCAAAGCTTGAATGAGCATAGTGGAGAGATCGTATACTAGTGGATTTTCTTGAAGTGACATTGACCCATTTGGTGTTAGTCCTCTGCAAATTGTGAACCTGGTTGAAGTTTTCCTAAAGTGATAATGGCCCTCTTGGCATCAGTCCTATAGAGATTCGTACGTAGTTTGAGATTTTCTAAAGTGGCATTGGCCCTTTTGTAGACATTCCTAATGAAGAACTATGTTCCTAGTTACCCTTACCATACGTTCGATCCTAACTATCGACTATGCCATCCAGACATTGACTGTGATTTTGTGACCTTAGTTTCTTTTACTAAGGATGTCATAGGTGACTGCAGAGATTTTTTGTGGTGTCTGGGGAAGATTTCATATCACACTTTTCAGTACTGTTGGAGGGTGCCCCGCGAAGCTTGGGTACTTGCACCGGATAAGAATGGTAAGTGGAGGTCGTGATAACTTCTTCTCACTCCTTTGTTCGTTGGTCCATGGAACTTAATAAAATTTTTCCTCTATCCAGTAGGTCCCTTTCCACTTTTTCATTTCTTTAGACTCGAGACCTTATCCACCTAGGATAAAGATTTGGAAAACATGTTTTCTTGCGATGTTTCTCTTAGCAATTTTTAGTAGAGTGCTACTTCGTATTGTTGGCCTTATGTTTTGTCAATATCAGCTCTTTTGGATAGTTCATTCAAGGTGGTCAACCAACCGCTCCACTGGTTGAGAAGGACACCTGGTATTTCTCTTGAAAGTATGGATCTGCATCTTATAAGGCATGGGTTTTTTTACCACTCGTTCTCCAGAGCTAGTGCGTGAAACTTTTATGAACATGAAAAATCCTGCAAGGGATGAACCTATGCATAAGAAATTCATGGCCAAATTTCTTGAGGATACCAACAAAAGGACCCCTTCCCAAGGGAATCCTTTTTCTTTTCCATTCCCATGACTATAGGTTTGGTTGTGGACCACTCTGAATGTCCTGAATGCTCTTGATGCTTCTCATATAATCATTTTATGTCATGGGAATCATACGGATATTGATCCTTCACCTTCTTCATCCAAAAATTCTACTCCCTCTCCTTTTCTCTCTTCTAGTGAAAGTATAGCTACTACTAACCAGAATTCCAAAAGAAAGACGAAGAGGAAGAGTAAGAAAAAGAGTTCACCAACCTCTTCTAGTCATGTTGGGGACTTGTCATACATTTATGTGAGTCAAGCTAGACGAAAGAAACTAGCCTTTGCATCTCATGCTAAAATTACAATTCCATTCACTACTAGTCATACTAGTGTTGAGTCACCAACCTCTACAAGTCATGTTGGATTCATGTATCCAATCTATCCTAGTTACATTAGAGACATGTTGCCAACCTCTGATATTCATGTTGAGGGAAAAAAACCGGCCTCTATGAGTCATGCTAGGAGAAACAATCTAGTCACTGGTAGTCATACTGGAAAAACGTCACCAACCTATGCAAGTCATGTTGGAGATCAGCACCTAACCACTACAAGTCATGCTGGGGGAAACCCACAAGCCACTACAAGTCATGATGGGGGCATTGATATTGTTGAGAATCCTAGACGAATAGGACATAATCCCAAGTTCCCTTGTGATATTTGCAAAGGAGATCAGCTCACTCATTTGGGCTCTTCTATTTCCATGGTACGAAGAGCATGGTCCTTGTCTGAAGGACCTTCTATTTTTGAGTAATATTCAATTTCCCATCAATCTAATCAATTGTTGGTTGATTAAGTGATTGTGTCAATGTCATATTCAGACGATACCAGTCTTGTTTTGGGGGGTGATGCATCTCTTGACCATTTTGTCTCGCAACGTATTCAACCAATGGTCGAAGAAGTGGTCGCGTCGATGCAATATTCAGTTGATACCACTCTTCTATTGGAGAGTGATTAGTCTTCCAAATTGGTTGAGCCGATGCAATATTCGATTGATGCCACTCTTCTTTTAGGGAGTGATGCATCTTTCGACTACATCTTTAGTGTTTCCAGTTAAGTAACCTTGAAATATGGGGGCATTCCACTCTCTTCAAGTACACTCCCTCCAAGTCCTAGGATGGTTTCCTTCGATTGGACTGATCTTGTGGTTCCTCTCCTTCCTTCTTCTACACATTTTGAGATAACGGTTCTAGTTGAACCTATTTTGAAAGGAATTCTTCGATGTACCATATATGAAGGACCCTCTGCAATTATTGTATCCTATTCAACTTGGAAATATTTGGGTTCTCCCAAGATTGTGTTAGCTACCAGTGATTTGTTGGATTTTGATAGAAGACCTCATGAATGTCAAGATATTCTTCCTTCGTTTCTTATCACCTTAGGTGGGAAGACTATTCTAGTCGATATGTTAGTGGTGTCAAGCCCTTTAGAATTCATATGCTTCTTGGACATGATTATGTTTATCCGATGAATGTCATGATGTCTACACTCATTCGTGTGATGCATATCTATCAAAACTGAAGCATTGTCACTATTGATCAACTTTCATCTAATAATCACCATCCTAGTTTGACTTCATCCCAGTGTTCTCCTTTGTATGTTCCTAGTGTTTGAGTAGACTCTTTCCCACCACGGGTGAATTATGTGGTGTCTTATCCTCAATGTTCAATTTCTCCTAAGATGGGATTTTTATAGTTATGTTCACCTTCTCAAGACAAGGTCTCAACAATTGATCAGGTGTTTTATCCAATGGGGGCATGGGAGCCCTTTCTTCCCCCTATTGGCTTGAGTAATTTGGTGTTTCCTTTTGAGTCTCATATTACTATTTGTGAGACCAAGGGCCATGGTATTTGTGTGTTTTTTAGCCTCGGGTTCATGGATGTTGAGTTTCCTTCAGATGAGGCCATCCTTGAAGCTATGATTATGGATCCTCGATCTCTTCTTGAACTGAAATATTTACTGGTTGGTTACCAACGAAACCCTTGGCTTGATGCTAACAATGGGATCTGTCTGGAGAACTAATATGCATAATCCACAAGGTCGTGAAGTCCTATGTACATATTGTACTTTTAGGTTTTATAGTTTTCAAGTTCTATGTCCCTTCGAACATATTTTTATCATGGGTTTCTATATTGGACTTACTAAGTTCTGGGCAAGTGTTCTTGGTCTTATATACAAGACTTTGGAGACATTTTCTTTGTCACCTGCTTGTTCCATGTTGATCCATTCTGATAGGTAATGATCTCGAAACTGGAATATAAGTTATATTTTCCCCTCGCATTTTTGCATTATCCATTTCCTGTTTCATTTTTTTGTCAGATCGACCCCACTAAGTTGTGACATAGAACTTTCTCTATAATTTAGAAGCGTCATAATTCATGTGGTAGAGAATAGCATTCATGGTTTCCCTGGTTAGAACCTTGTTCGTAGTTTGGTGCCCATGCTAAAGTACTTTCATAGGGTTAGGAGCTTTATTAGTCCCTTCATGACTTTTCATTGAAGTTGCATATATTCCTCTCAATATTTTTCTGTCCATTACTATTATAGTCCAAAATTCCTTATCTGTGCATACAAGACATTGACCCTTCCATTTGCATACTTTGCCAAAATATTGCTAAGCATTATTTTTAAAAAACCAAATTTTGGATAGTGCATGTGCACTACTACACTAATAACCCATGCACACACACATGGTGCATGATAGTTATCCCACGTAAAAACGGGTGTTGCATGCTAGTTACCCCACGTGTACCTCCAAAAGTTGAAAAAAATGTAAAATTGCATGGAATTCGGTGAAGTCTATGGGCTATGGAGGGTTTCCTAACCATTTTACCACTTGTATCTCGTCCCCAAACCAAATAACCATATTTTTCTCATATAAAAAGAGGTCTTGGGGAGTCATTTATTAACATGAGAAAGAGAATAAGAAAAATCTGCCAAAATCCATTCCCTTTCTTAGCCCAAGATTTGCATCTCATTCTAATTATTATCTGCAACCTTAGGCTCCATCCTTTCTCTTTAGCAGCCCTTTCTCTTTCCCTTGGTGATATGTTGGTTTTGAGAAGCTAATGTGGGATTGACTCACTTGGAGCCATGATAGTGGAGCCCAGACTTGGTTCATGGAGAGGTTTCCAACAACGGTTCTAATCCTTTTTATCTTGAAATTGAATAAAAGAGTTCATCCTTGTCCCAAAACCCTATGTTTACATGATTTTGTTGATTTATGCATTTATATCTATGTCTAAACTTTTATAGTGATAAGTGTATATTTCATATGTTTCTTGCATTGTATTCCTAACCTTTTGTAGGTCATGTTTGGGAGGAGACCTGTGATCTAGGAGGCGATAACAAGCGAAAGAGGTGAACACCAACCACAAGGACTAAATGTGCACTAATTAACTCTCTTTCCTTTCTCTCCCATCACTTAGTTTAGTTGGTTTTGGGGTATATTAAGGGTAGATCAATATTTTAAGGGAGTTATCTCTCTGCCTTTACCTTAGACCCAGTATAGGGGGATTTTACCCATAGAAGAATTCACAACTCCACCAGGGAGTCTCTTTAGGGTCTTAGTGGGTGGGAGATTTTGTTTTGATTTGATTTTCAGTTTCCTTTTGAGTTTTCTGAGTGTTCTAAGTCAAGTTGGTCTCTGGTCACCTTCCAGGTGCCTACTAGCTTCCCTTTCCCACTTTCCTGTCCAAACTTTTTATTTTTGAAAATTTGCAGAGCTATATGTGCCATGTTCTCTATATAGCATGTGTACATATGCATTTTGCATTATATACAACTTGCGTACATATGCATGTTGGTTGTGCATAGCACACGTCTCTGTTGTTTTGGAAAAATAATTCAAAAATATTTTCCTTTTTCTACAGGAAACTTGTGGTTCCCACGCCTTCGTGACTTCGAGAAGCTTGTGTTGTTTGGGGTTTAGACAATTTGCAGGCTCAAATTGTTTATGAAATAAAAAATAAATCCTCTTGTCTCTCTGTGTTTCCAAGCATTTTTGGCTTATTTTTAGCTTGAATTTTAATAACAATGACTTTCATTTAAAAAACAAAAATTCCCCCTCATGGCCTGGGGGGACCATGAATCGTGTATTATGCAGTTTATTTTAGCATATTTTGTTATTTCTGCTTTGATTGGAAGAAAATAAAAAGAAAACCTATTTTTTCCGGTCTCTTTCTTTCTTTTCATTTTATCTGCATTGTTATTTGAAAAAGAAAAAAGAATTGGGATATGGTTGTGTTTTCTTCTCATCTTGAAAGCATTTCAAAAGAAAAATAAGAAAGAAAATCCTTTCATTTTCTCTTTTGTTTCACTCAAAAGTTGCATTGTGCATCTTGCATGGAAAGGAGAAAAGATTGCATTTTTAGGTTTGAAGGATTGTTCATGATTTTTTCATGAAGCTCTTTTTCAATTGTAAAATTAGAGTAAAGTGTTCTTCACTAGTGTTCTAATATGTTTCATTTTTTCAAGAGTCTTAAACAACATAAGTTTCACTTTCGTTCCTTGAATAATAAAATACCCTAAAATGAATGTGCTAATCTAAAATATAGTAGTAACACTTTTTATGGGGTTCACCAATAACTTATATTAGGGCCTTGGATTAGGTGTGGAGAGGTAAGCTCTCCAAGGCCAACTAAAACTTAACTAGCTCTTTGTGCCAGGGTGTGAAAAAGCTACTTTGTAATTACTCAATCTGGGAAGCTCCTCTTACAAAGGATTCAAACATGAGTTCGTCTGGAGGATGGCGATGGAGATATCCACTCCTGATCCTGATAAAGCATTTGGGAGAGTGTGTATTGGGGGTGAATCTTGTAGCATTATTGGCCCAATTGGTGTAAGACCTATGAGACACTTTGATCCATCCAAGGTACTCTAAGAGTGATTCTGTCCCTGTTGTGTTTCAGGCCTCAGTAGGAACTTTGGTGTTAGTTATCCTACCCATACACTCGCCAAAATATCGATTGTACCCCTCTGGTTGTTGATTACAAGTTGGTGGCCTAGTTTCCATTATATAGGTTGACACACAGGTGACTGCGAGGGGTGTATCGTGTTACTTGAGATATACTCTGTATTCTCTAGGTGATTCCCAAAGATACCGTTGGTCGAAGGTTTGGGTAACTTCTTCTCCTCGAAAATCATTTTCCTTTGTGAATACTTTGGACGATCATGACTTCATCTCCCTGGGTCAGAAGTATCTAGAAGGGTAGTTTGTTTAGTTTGTATATTTCTAGTATTTTCTTGTTAATGGTCTTCTCTATGCTCCCTAGTTTTCCATAGCAATTTATTCAATCATTTCTTTGGGTATTTGACCTAAGGTGGTTTACTGTCCACTCCACCGATCGTGAAGACTTTTTGGTCTTCTTCTTAGAAATGTGGAGTCGTCTCCTTATAGGTGTATTTTTTATAACACTAGTTTGTCTGAGTCAGTGTGTGAGACTTTTAAGAACTTAAAAAATCCTGCAAGGGGAGATCCTATGCATAATATATTCATGGCCCAAGTTCCTGACGATACCAACAAAAGAACCCATTCGCAAAGGAATTATTTTTCTTTCCGTTTCTTTGGAAATGTTGGTGTCCCTTTGGTGGCCACTTTGTACATTCTTGGGTTAAATGTGGGACTACCAGTTTGGTTGGGTACCACTCCAAATGTCCCTAATTCTCTTGATAATTCACAGTTAAGCACCTTATGTTATGGGCATCATGTTGATGTTCCTTTGTCAACAAATTATTCTCCTCCTCCTTCTTCCTTCTTTGGTGAAATTCTACCTACTAGTAACCGAAATTCTAAACAAAATAAAAAGAGGAGGAGGAAGAAGAAGAAATCAACAACCTATGTGAGTCATGTTGGAGATAGGTCACCATCCTCTACAGGTCATGTTGAAGAAAAACACTGAGCCTCTGCAAGTCATTCTAGGGGAAAGCACCGAGCCTCTACAAGTCATGTTGCGAGAAAAATTCTAGTCACTGCAAATCATACTAGCAATAGGTTAGTAGCCTCTACGATTCATGTTATCAACCAATCACCAACCTCTATAGATCATGTTGGAGATGTGAAACCAACCACTGGAAGTCATTTTGGGGGCACGAACCTAGTCCCTGCGATTCATACTGGAGTTCAACAACCAACCTTTGCTAATCATGTTGGAGAGTTGTCAACAACCTCTGTGATGCATGTTGAGGACAAGAAGCCAACCACTTCTAGTCATGTTGGGGACATTGATTCTATTGAGAAACCTATATGGATAGGATGTAAGCCTAAGTTCCCTTGTAAAATTTTCAAGGGAGATCATCTTATGCATTTATGCCCTGGCCTTCTAGACCCACGAATATTGTGGTCCCTGTCTTAAAGATCTTTTGATTCTAAGTCTTTTGAGGTTTCCTCCGAACCTATTCAATCAGTGGTTGAGGAAGTGGTCATGTCGATGCAATATTTGGTTGATCACACTCTTCTCTTGGAGAGTGTTGAGTCTACCAAAGTGGTCATGTCAATGCAATCTTTGGGTGATCCCACTCTTCTCTTGGGGAGTGATGTGTCTATCGACTATGTCCTTATCATTTCTAGTTTAGTACTTTCAGAACAAGGGTGCATTCCGCTCATTTCGAGCACATCGCCCCAAGTCCTAGGATGGTTTCCTTTGATTGGAATGACCTTGTTGAGCCTTGCCTTCCTTCTTATGCACCTTTTAAAATAAGGGTTGAAGTTAATTCAAAAAATAATTACCGATGTATTGTGGGTGAAGAAGCCTCCGCAAGTATTTTATCCTCCTCGGCTTGGAAAGATTTGGGTTTTCCTGAACTTGTGTCTACTTCGCATAAGTTGTTGTATTTTGACAGACGTCCTAGTGAATATTTGGGGGTTCTTTCTCAGTTTCCTATCTCGTTAGGTGGGAAGACTGTCCTTATCAATTTTATAATGGTGCAAGGCCCATTAGATTTCAATTTGATTATTGGGAGTGATTATGTATATGTTATGAATGTTGTGGTGTCTACAATATTCTAGGTGATGCATTTACCTCATAATGGAAGCATTGTCACTATCGACCAACTGGCATCTGATAATCACCATCCTAATTTGACGTTATTTTAGGATTACCCTTTATATGTTCCTAGTGTTCGTGTAGACTCTACCCCACCATAGGTTAATTATGTGGCATTTTATCCTCGATTTTCAATTTCTTTTGAGAAGGAACCTATGTAATCATTTTTTCCTTCTCGAGACATGGTCTCTGAAATTGATTAGTATTTTTATCCAACAGGGGCATGGGATCCCTTGCTTCCCTCTCTTGGTCTGAGGAATACTAGGTTTCCTTTTCAGTCTGATCTCATTGTTTGTAGATCCTCAAACCCTCATGATTGTGATGCTTCGTTGATAGACTCTGTTAGTGTTGTCCAGAACCTCCATCGTCATATGAAATATAGTCAATTTTCTTCACCCTTTGGTACTATCAATCCTCTGTGTTCACATGATTTATTGGAAATTAAATTTCCTTTGGATGAGGCTATCCATGAAGCCATGAATATGGTTTCTATACCATTGGAATACTTACAAGATGGTTTTTTTTTCTTCCCTTTTGGGAGACTTTCTAGGTTTACTATTAAAGAGACTCTTGGTCAGAGCCTAGCAGTGGGCTCTACCTGAAATGGTACTCTGCATGAGGCATAAGGATGTGTAGTTCCTTGTACCATATTGTACAGTCCAGGTTTGGTGTTTTCAATTTGTGTATTCAATAGAACCTCTTATTTTCATAAGTTTCTATCTATGTTGGATTTATTAACTTCTGTATGTGTGTTATTGGATTTATATGCAGAATCTTGGAGACATATTTTTTTTATTTAGCCTTCCTTCCATGGGAATCCTATTTGGAGCCTTTTTTTCCATTTAATTCCCATGTCGAAGTACTTCGTAGGCTTGGGATTCCTTTTATTCCCTCCATGATTGTGTGTTGAAGCCTCGTTCTTCTTCATATTTTTATCGCCTTTACCCACGGGACTCCCCTAGAGCATGGATTGTTTCTTTTCAAGCTCATTTAAACTATGAAAGTGACATCTAATGAGAAATTATTTATTTTTTTCAATCTCGTTTGGATTTCTTAAGAAAATAATCCCCCATAGAGACTTCTTTAATCCCTTTTCAGAATCTCTAAAATTTAAAATATTGTCGAGCGATCTTGTTTCCCTTCACCCTCATCAAACTAAAACTTGAAGGCACATCTGTCTGGTGATAGTTTACCCCTTTTTCGGTCTGGAAGGTTAATTTATGAATAAAGTTATGCCCTAGCATCTTTGTTTCACTGGGAGAGCATTTGCAGGCATAAGTTTAACCCTTTTTTAGGCCCGAGGGACTAAATTTCATAAAAGGGCCATTCTCCTTGGTTTTGGTTTATCTATTTTGTGGGCCTTTGAGATTATCTACTAAAAAGGAACCCCCTCAATCTCTATAATTAATCTCTTTTCATACTCCCTAAATATGAAAATATCGTCGAGTGACCTTGTTCCTTTCAAACTCGTTAATTGGTCCAGAAGGAATATCTATTTGGCATAAGTTTAACCATTTTTGCGGTCAATAGATTATCTATGAAAAGGGTATTCCTCGGGAGACATGTCTCGCTAGGAGAGTTCTCAGTCACACTCATTTAAATGGTTTTAAATAGATGTCCTTTTTGTATAAGTTTAACCATTTTTCAAACCGACCGGTCTAATTATGAAAAAGGAACACTCTGGAGTCTTGTTTTAGTGTTTTTCAGACTCTCTAAATGTGAAAAACCATTGATCTTACCTTCTCTGGGCTTGTAAAACTTCACATCGCATGTATCATCCTTGCATATTTGGCCTAATGTCAACCTCATGTTTCTATTAACTGAACTTCCAAAGAATTTCTTAAATGCAAGTTGTTATCACACTAAGTTGCCTTGGGTCTTTTAGTTTGTTTCCTTCTTTTACTAAGCCTTAGATTTTAATTTTTTTAATTTCACCCCTTTTAAAATTGTGTTTGTTAGGACCCCCTTGATAAATAAAGTATTGAGTCATAACTTATGTTTTTATCCTCATTTGATTTTTGGACTTAGAACAGTTTTTGTTCATGACTTAAAATTTGGTCTCCCTCATGATTTGTCACTAGGATCGATCCAATCCATGACTAGATTGATTTGACAAACCATTTTCCTCATTCATTCCCTCATATCCATGCCTTTCTATCCTTTTCTTACCTATCCAATCATGTTTTGAAATTCAATTTGGATATAGAAACCACCCCTCAATCACAGAATGCAAGCCCTTTATCATCCACCAGTGTTGCTAAAGAAGGTACCAGCGAGAAGAGAAAGGGAAAAGTTCCTATTCAAGTTTCATAGGTCATCAAGCAGGTCATAGGAACTGAGGAGGAAGCTTTTCATTCCCCATAGAGAGATTTTTCACCTCCTCCTCCACCAGAGTTAGAAGAAGCTCCTTCTACTACAAAAATTGTAGTAAAGAAAGGGAAGAAGCTACACTTCTCCTCTTCTCCTCCAGCAGTCAATACCAAGGGCAGGAAACCTTTCACAAGATCATCAGTTCCTAAAGATGGTTTTGAAGAACATTCCCTACCAAAATCCTATATCCTACAAAAGAAGAATGGTAAAGGCATTGAAAATCCTATGGAGAGGAAAGAAGAAACCCCTATGTAAAAGAATAAAGATAAAGACGGATGTATCAAGAAGCCCAATGAGACAGAAAAGGAAATTCCTATGTAGTAGGAAGAGGAGAACATGAATAATATTGTTAAGACTGTTCATGTCACTACTCCACCTGACAACCAGACATTCAAAAGATTAATCAAGAAACTTAGGGATGTTAGGAAGGAGGTGGCTAAGTTGAAAACATAAGCCATGTTTGACAGGGCTATGATGAAATAAATCATGGATGGCTACAGTCACACCCTTGACCTGGAAAGGTTCACAGAAAGAAAGGCCCAGCCTCTCCATAGTAAGCTCAAAAAACTTATAGGCAGAACAGAGGCTTCCAGTTTCAGAACAAGAAGCTCAAAGTAAAGTTACAACATTTTCAAGATGAAGTAGCTCAAAGAAAATTGTAGGTATTGGTTGGAGTTGATATTGAAAAGGATACACCAGTAGCCAAGGAGAGCATAACTCCACTAAAGAATCTTGTCACCACTAAAAGAAAGAAGCCTGATGTGCCAAAGGAGGATCCTCCTTCTACAAGAAAGAGTGTCAGGTTAAGTGTCAGGGTAACAAAGTAGCTAGTGAAAGGTGAGCCCGATTTTTGAAGATGTTTTTTTTTTGTGAGGATAAGTTGTTGTTGAAACACTACCTCTTCCAACTATACAAACTTATAAGTGCTTATTTTTTAGAGTTTTGGGATTTTCGTGAAGAATTAACTCCTTTAGCAGTAAGATTGCAGACATTTTGTAGCGCTATGGCGCTACGGAATAGTCTATTTTGGTGTTCCACTGGTGTGCTACCTACAGTGATGCCAAATCAACTAAAGATAATGGTGTTGATATTACTCAAGGTTTCTACTCACTTTGCACATGTCCAAGTGGAGGTGCCATGTTTTTTATGGTGCTACCTAAAATTTGCATAGAGACACACAATGGCGCTGCCAAAATTCGCTACCTAATTTCTAGCAGAGACGGAATTTGCATAGAGATGCACCAGAGTGGCACTACCAAAATTCGCTACCTAAAATATTGCAGAGACCAAAGTTTTCACATGGGATAGGAAGGTTTGGCACTACCTTTTCTACTTGACTAGTTTTGAAATGCGCTACTGAGAGTGCTACCTAAAGAGGCTACCAACAAACACCAGGAATCTAGGAGAGTCAAGCTAACACATTTTTGGATAGTTGATGATGGAGAGAACTGCAGAAACATAAATTGGAAACATAATGACAGACACATGCACCTGAAGGACACATGAAAAACAAGGAGTTGCGCAACAAAGAGGGATCAAGTTAGTTTGAAGATTGATTGGATTAGTCACCAACACTTTCCTATTTTATAACATAGGTTGTTAGTCAAGTTGTTGATGAAATAAATTCTTAGATATTTTTCTGGAAGGAGGCCATCTCGTACCTCCAGTTGTTGCCTCCCTTTTTTTATAAATAGATAGATGAAATGGTTTAGTAGGTTTGGATGGTTGAGCAAGGCTCCCTTATACTGTAATATTTTGATGAAGTGACTGTGAACTGGCCATGTACTTGATTTAAGACATCTTGGTTAATAGAAATAAAATTCTCTTTCATCTTTTTTTCTTCTAATGCTAAAGTGTTCATGCTTTGAATGATTCACATGAACGATTGTGATGATATTATGGTGTATGTTTGATTATTATATTATGATGTTTCTTTAGTGTCCTTAAGTTCTGAACTCAATAAGATATTGTGTTAAGAATCGTTCTTCCTTAGGTTGTTTGTAGACATGATGTTTACAACAACCCCTACATTCCTCTCATTGAAGTCTCCCCTCTATTCATACTCACTCCCAATTATCGATTGAAGTTAGCCAAGACCTTGATTGTTGGTGCATTCTAGCCCTGTTTTCCGAGTTGGAACATTATCATTTTCATTCTTTTCCATTTGACCCATTAAAACATTCTTACATTCACATATAACCTAATGGGTACAGGGCTTGCCTTCTATGCAATCTGAAGGTGATTCCTAGTGATAACATTCTTTGCATCGTTGTCGGGGAACGATTTGAAGACTTTTCCCTAGGATTAAACGACACAACTTACTAGTTCTAAAGGTGAATTAGAACTTAGTGTCTTGAAGATTGTAGCTTGCACCTGGAGACTCCATTGTTTCATCTCTAGCATCTAAAGGAAGACATATGAGATCAAATCCACAATTACCTTTGGTTCCATCTGAGGCTGACCCAGAGAAAATAATTAAGAAGGGAAAATATTCCTCAATTTTTTTTTATGTTGTTGCTACAAGTGCTTCATGTCAGTTGCCTAATTCCACTCTTGATACTCCAATTGTTATATCAAGTAAGCTTTATTTACCTTCTACTGAAGTACCTAAGAAACCTAGTTTTGAAGATTTTTCTGTTGAATACTCTTCCTTTGAAACTGATTTGAAAGAAGAAAGCATTGACATTGTTTCTTCTACTAACATTGAAAAGTGTTTTAGTCTTGATAGTTTTGAAGATTTTCCTAGTTTAGGTTTTGCTACCCCACTTCCTATTAGAATTTGTGCTGCCAAAGAAGTGGAAACTTTGTCCCCTTTACATAATTTACCATCTTCTTCCAAGAATCATCCTTCTGCTATGAAAAATGAAACCCCCCCTTCATACTTTCATTCTTCTCCTATTCTGCACACAGTCAAGTCTCCTTCTCCTCATTCACCAAGAGTTCAAAAACAAATGGCAATTGTTAGGCCCCCTGCAAATAGGATGGATTCCATAATGGATGGAAGATACACTCCTCTTGTCTTACCTCAGGGAGTGAATGCTCTCCCTCCTGGAGATTATTTGAAATGCATGCCCAAGTTTATTGGAGAAGAAGATACAAATGCTGAGGAACATATTGCTTCTTTCTACAGCTACGCAGATAATCAAAACATTGAAAATGAGGATGTGTGGATGAGGGTTTTCGTCCAAAGCCTTTTTGGTGAGGCTAGGAAGTGGTTTAGGAGTCTAGATCCTAGATCCATTACTGGCATTGAAGCATTAGATGAAGCCTTATTGAGACACTGGGGGGACAAAAAGGACTTTTTGTACTACATCACTTAATTTGGATCCCTAAAAAGGAAAGAAGGAGAGTCTGTCTCTGACTTTTCTAAAAGATTCAACAAAATGTACAATAAGATTCCTGATGAGACAAAATCACTGAAACCTCTGCAGAAATTACTTATGTCAGTGCCTTTGACCCTTATTTTTGCCTTCTAATGAGAGAAAGAAGAGCACCTTCCTTAGTTCATATGCAAGATGCATCCTTGGAGGTAGAATCCAACATAGTGGCATCTGGTAAACTCAAAGGGAAATATGATAGGGATAGAAGAAAAAGCAGAACTGAAGCCTCAACTTTTGGCTCCCATATTGTTTAGCCTCAAGTGGAGGAGCTCACCAAATTAGTAAAATCCCTCTCTACTGAGATAGAGAAATTAAAACTGGAAGGAAAACAGGCCTACAGAAATACTCAAAATACTGATAACAGAGGTAACTTTAGGAGACCAAATTATGCTCCCCAAATCCTTCCCAGAGATCCTAGAAATAGAGAGAGAGATGATCAAAGGGTACAAGCTCATTTACAAAACAACCTGGTTGTTGATGAAGAAGGAGAGGAGGTAGAAGTTGATCCTGAGATTCATTGTTGAGGTGACACATCCCCATCCCCACATTTCACTCAATCTGCTTATGAGAAATCCTTGATGGATATTGAAATAAATGAATTAATTAAGGGAGAGAAAGCAAAATAAAGTACTAATAGATATGATCTTAGATCCAAGTTGAATGAAGAAAAAATTGATGCTCCTAATAAGCCTACCCAAAAATAAAATTCTACCAAGGCTGTGATAGTTAGAAGTAAGGAAAAATATACTCAAAGTCCACAAGTTCTGATCATAAATCCTACTCCTGAAACCAAAGAGATCCTGAAGTCTTATTCTTCTTTCATATTTGAGAATGAGATCCAAAAAATAAATATTCTCGTACCTTTTTTGGAATTGATAAAAAATGAAGAATTTAAAAAATATGTCTCCAAAATGTACATATTTTTAAGACTATAAAGGATATCATTTATATGGGGAACACTCACGATGGATGTCAAACTACAAAGGGTGCTAGATTGGGGTTACCCATCATAGGGAGGCTCTAACATTGGAAAAGTGTTAAAATAGTTGTCAAAGTACCAATGTCCAACCAAGGTGGACCCTAAGGAGATTGAATTGGAAAAAAGGTTTAAATATGAATATGTGGAGGGAAATATTAAACCTATATGATGGTTTGGACAAATACTTATAGAAGTCCATGAAAAGAAGGTGAATGATCTTGAATCCAAATGATAACATGTTCAAATTCCTACACCCAAGAAATAATGACAACCATGTAAAGAAGAGAAAAAACATAAATCCAACTGTGAAAATGGTGCAAAGGGTTAGGAAATAGAGAAGTATGAGGTCCCCATATTGTGGATTATTGGAGGATGAAAGGAATAAATTCTCATTAGTGGGTGATTCATTTCCATGGTGTTCCTAAAAAGTGGTGGAGAACTCTACAATGCATTCAAATAAGGTTATGACCTTTTTGGCTTTCACAATGGAAAACTCTACTTTGCTCGAGCTTGATAGTGTACCTTATGAGTAATATTAATATTAACATTATATAAGGCCTTAGGGAATGTTGAAATTAATTGTTCATTTATTATATTCAATAGATTGGTCATTATCTTTACATTGGATTCCACTAATATTCGATACTATTAAAGACTTCTAGGATGTGGACACAAACATGGAAAGAGAGACGATTATGTCACAAACGTGGCAAGAGAGAGGACTAGGTGGAAAACGTGGCAAGAGATATGGAAACGTGGCAAGAGAGACACTAACATGGCAAGAGACACATCAACGTGGCAATACCGACGTTATCGAGAAATATGATTTGTTTTTTTAAATTTCCTCTATTTTCCGACAGTATGGATAGTTTTGTCCATAACGCTGCAAATAGAACGCCATAATTTTTACAGTATGTACTAGTGACAATATCATGATTAGAAATTTTATTAAGGAAAACATCAACATGAGGATTAATTTCCGAATCATGATCCTGATCAATGTGTAATGCATAAAAATCATTAACAGTCTCGAGGAAAATTTTAAGTTCTAAATCATATTCGAACACCTTCCAATATTTACATTGACCGGTATAGAAGACCTGTACCTGACTTCTACATCATACTTGATTTTAGGATGTATGGGAATTCTAAAATTCCTTGCTGATACAACCAAAGAATCAGCCATGGTATTCTCTTCTCTAGGAATATGTACACAACAAGTTATCATGAATGTTCAATGATGTATAGAAAGGAGGGTATGAATAATCTCTATCTTCTATAAATGGACCTAATATCACTGTTGGTTTTTCATCTTGCAGATTTACTGAGACATATTCCTAGAGAAGAGAATACCATGGCTGATTCTTTGGTTGTATCAGCAAGGAATTTTAGAATTCCCATACATCCTAAAATCAAGTATGATGTAGAAGTCAGGTACAGGTCTTCTATACCGGTCAATGTAAATATTGGAA
>SNQJ01S0047439.1:39953-68786 GCA_010110895.2 Picea sitchensis | reverse complement strand
TCCACTACAATCTCCGACTTTGGATGAGGCAGATAGAGAAAGAGCCAGAAGTCGATGCCATTTCTTTGGACAATATTGATATATTGTCTAAGTGGAGGGTGGAGATTGAGGTGCCTCTCTTGGATGAGGTACCTGTATGGTTAGAGGAAGAGGACCAGGAGCAACAACACCAATAGGAGGATGAGGAGGAGGAGGAGATTAATCCATACACCATGGAGAATGATGAGCTAGTTGAACGTGGAACACCACTTTCTACACATACTGGAGTAGCTAGTCCTCCATCCAGCATTGATGTTCGACTAGGACCTTCTGCCTCTAGTTCAAGGCTTGGCAAACAACCCCTGATTTTTTCTCGTAAAAGGGGGAGAGGGCATTGATAATTTGATACCATATAGCTAGTTGCTAGTTTTGGGACATATACATTTTTATATGTGATCATTGATATCGTTTTGTATTGGTTTTAGACTTTCAGTAATGACTTTGATGCATCGGTTTTTGTTTGGCATCCACTATATAATATATATCAGTTCTTTCTCCATATTTATGTGCCTATCTGTTTATATGTTGTTGTTGTTGCTTTATATATTGAAAAATGTTTAAAATTTGAAAAAAAAATGAATAAATTATGTATTTTTTAATGGTTGTCGAGGTTTTCCGATTTTTTCAAATTTTTTCGTCGAGTTTTTCCGATGCGATGTTTTCAGGACCCTTGCCGAGTTTTTGTTAATACCGAGTTTTTAAACTAGGATATCATTTACAACAATGAAATAAATGTGGGTTGGGCATTAAGCAATGATAAATTGTTGAGACTTGAAACTGAGTTGGGGTCTGAGAAAAATTTGCATGGTATCAGAGCTGCAAATGGACTGAGAAGGGGAATATATCAGCAAACAGAAGCATAGATTTTGTTGAGGGAGACAGGTACTTCACCAATGCAGAGATTTGGACTTGTATTTCAGTGGTGAAACTCGATGGCCACTGGTTTGAGGGTTGAGGACATGTTGGATGGGGCTGCTAATTTTAGCCCATGGAAGGAGAGGATTGTGTTGTTTCTGCAGGAGTTTGAGTTATGGGACATTGTGAAAAACACACAAACGAATCCCCTATGACGGTGCCTACAGATGCTACTCTTTTGGCCCCACTTACACCAATAAGAATATCAAAGCTAAAATAATCATCCTTGATCCCTTTAAGGACCATGTGATTCCACATGTGACAGGTAAAGCCAATTCCTATGAGATGTGGGAGTCCTTAACCAAACTATACCAAAGTTCGAATGAAAATCGGAAAATGGTATTGAGGGAAAAACTGAAGGGCATAAAAATGACCAAGACTGAAAATGTTGCCACATATCTTACCAAGATAACTCATGTAGTGATGAGCTTGGTGCTGTTGGGGAGGTTATTGCTGACAATGAACTTGTGAGGATTGCTTTGAATGGTGTGACCAAGCAATGGGATGTCTTTCTTGAGGGCATTGTTGCAAGAGAGAATCTTCCCAAGGGGGATTGTCTTTGGGATGATTTCATATAGGAAGAAACTCGAAGAGGATATGTGCAGGGGAGTTCATCCAATCGTAATGATGAGGAGAATGTAGCTCTTGTTGCCAAGAGAAAGAAGAAATGCAAGAAGGGTTCCAAGGGTGGGAACAAGTCAAAGGGTGAAGGGAAGAAGGACATGAGCAAAGTAAAGTGCTTTGCATGTCACAAGATGGGGCACTATGTTGGACAGTGTCCCAATAAGAAGAAGAAGCAATTTGCAGCTTCAATAGATGTGGAGGAGTTTTCCACCAGGTTTGAGAAAGAGTTTTCTTCATTGGTGTATCTTTTCTCTATAGCAGCACCTACCAGTGTTTGGTATATTGATAGCGGAGCCTCCCGCCATATGACATGTGTTCGTGAGCATGTTACTGATCTTACAAAGATTGAGGATCTTGAGGTGGTGCTTGGAAATGACTCGGTGGTCAAGGATGTTGGCAGTGGGACAATATCCTTTCAGAGGGAGTCCCAACCTCCCATGTTGGTGAGAGATGTCCTATATGTTCCAGGCTTGAAGAAGAACTTGATATTAGTTTCCACTATTGAGGATAGGGGATATAAGTTGGTGTTTCGTGATGGACAGGTGCTCTTGTATCCTAAGGGATCCAGTATCACTTCGACCAAAGTGATTGGGATCTGACACGAGAAGTTGTACAAGCTCATGTTTCAACCAACTAGAGCATTGATACACAATACCAGCAGTAGTGACCTTTGTGAGCTATAAAATAGGAGGATGGCCCATTTGCATCATGGGGCTCTTAACATATTGAGAGAGGTTGTTAACAGGGTACTAGATTTCAGTACAAAGCACCAATAGGTGTGCAAGGGGTGTGCACTGGGGAAGTACGCCAAGACTGTTTTTCCATGCAGTGACAACAGAGTAGTAGGTATTCTTGATTTGATACATTCTGATGTATGTGGTCCTATGTCTTCTGTATCTTTAGTGGATTTGAGTATTATGTAACTTTTATTGATGACTTCTCTAGGAAGTCTTGGAGTTTCTCCATGAAGACCAAAGGACAGGTCTTCAAGCGGTTCCGAGAGTTCAAAGCTCTTGTGGAGAACCAAATTGGGAAGAAAATGAAGTTGTTGAGGTCGGACAATGGGGGTGAGTATACCTCTAATGAATTCAATGATTTCTGTGCAAGAGAAGGCATTAAGAGAGAATTGATAGTTCCTTACAACCCACAACAAAATGGGGTTGCTGAGAGGAAGAACAAGGCCATAGTTGGGGCTACGAGATCCATGCTACATGACGAGGGGCTACCACTCTTTCTTTGGGTTGAGGCATGCAACATTGCAGTTTATCTACAAAACATTAGTCCACATAGAGTATTTGGGAATAGGACTCCTGAGGAGGCTTTCTTCAAGAAGAAGCCTGAGGTTGGGCATTTTAGGATCTTTGGGTGCCTAACATAGTCACATGTCCCTTCTGATAAGAGAACAAAGCTAGAACCCATGGCAAAAATGGTATTTTTGTTGGGTATAGCGAGACTTCAAAGGCTATCCACATATACACTCCCTCCTTGAGGAAGACAGTTGTGAGATGAGATGTGAGATTTGAGGAGGATAGAGCCTTTAGGAGGTCACGAGATGTTGAGCAGGGGGGAGCAACAAGCTCTTAAGTTTCAGGTGAGTTCACTACATAGTACAATGTCACAGAGTTCAGGACCATCAGTCTCAGGGACGACTGGTTGTGACAGGGTCACACATCACTGGTCCTTAGATTACTAGTTCACAGGGTACTGTTTCCCAGTCCACTTGTTCTCAAACAACCACAGGATCATCATCTTTAGGTACTCAATATTTAGGTGGTGGGATTGAGGAGGAGTCCCCTCCACAGGATGCTACTTCAGAGAAGAGGAAGCCAAAATGGATTCAAGACACTTTGAAGGAAGCTCGGGGATTTGTGGGGAATCCCATGAAGGCTGTCAGGGAGAGTAAGCCTCCAGAGAGATTTTGTAGCTATTTAGCTATGGTGAGCAACATCCGTGAGTCCGAGCCTTCCACTTTTGAGGAGGTAGTAGATCAATAGGTCTGGAAGGATGCCATGGTGGAAGAGTACAATTCCATCATGAAGAATGATGTGTGGGAGGTTGTTCCGAGACTTGAGGGGAAGTTGGTGGTGACTTCCAGGTGGCTCTATAAAATCAAGCATGCTGTAGATGGCAGCATTGAGAAGTACAAGGTTCGGTTTGTGGCTCGAGGGTTCTCACAAGTAGAGGGAGTTGATTATGATGAGACCTATGTTATGGTTGCTAGATATACCTCGATCAAGGCAATGATCTCGATTGCAGTAGAGATGGGTTGGAAGATTCACCAGATGGATGTGAAGACCGCATTTTTGAATGGTCTCATACAGGAGTAGGTGTACATTGAGCAACCACAGGGCTTTGAGGTGCGTGGGAGAGATTCTCATGTGTGCAAATTGAGGAAGGCATTGTATGGATTGAAGCAAGCTCCCAGAGCTTGGTATTCGAGGATTGATACATACTTGGAACAAATGGGTTTCAAGAAGAGTGAGGCGGATCCCAACCTTTACTACATTGTGGTTGGCGATGATCCTCTTATTCGTGTGCTTTATGTGGATGATCTTTTCAGTACAGGGGCAAAGAAACTCATAGATGGTTGCAAGCAAAGTCTTGCTTCAGAGTTTGAGATGAAAGACATTGGACTGATGCATTATTTCTTGGGATTGGAGGTTTGGCAGGAGCCAGGGCAGGGAAAGCATGCTCTTGATATTTTGAAGAGATTTCAGATGGAGGATTGTAGGGCCATGTCCACGTCCATGATTACCAACTGGAGGAAGCTTAATACTTCGTTGGTTGATCCCATGATTTATCGTCAGTTGATAGGCTCTTTGATGTATTTGGTCAACACTAGACCATATATTTGTTTTGTTGTCAACACTCTCAGTCAGTTTATGGTGGAGCCTAGGAGAGTGCATTGGGTGGCAACAAAACATGTGCTTAGGTTCCTATGGGGTACAGTGGATTATGGCTTGGACTATGTGAGAGGGGATGGAGTCAGATTGACAGGCTATACAAACTCAGATTGGGAAGGATGTGTTGTTGACAGGAAGAGTACGTTAGGATGTTGTTTCAGATTGGACTCAACGGTTGTGTCTTGGTTCAGTCGAAAACAAAATTCAGTGGCACTGAGTTCTGCTGAGGCTGAGTACATGGCAACCAGTCAAGCCATATGGCTTCACAAGTTGTTGGTTGGGATATTTGGTGTGTCGTTGAGGCCCATAGTGATTTACTGTGACAATCAGAGTTGCATAAAACCAAGGATAATTTTAAGGATGGAAATTTATTTTGAAATGTAGAAACCTTGGCGAATCTTACTGGTCCTTTATATCTCAACTATAAATGTTTGGTGATATTTTTGTTAAAATATTCAAATTTCTAAGGACTTTATATAGTTTTTATAAAATTTTGGCGATTTTTAAGGTAAAATAATTTTGTCCTATAGAATTTGGGCAAATAATTTTTAGAACGACGAATCTTTTTTTGGGAAAAAGCATGGAAAATAGCCCATGGGCGAAATTTAGCCCCTAAAATTTTCTCTACATAAAACTCTCTGAGAATCTAGCATGACAGGTCTAAACACATCGAGATTAGATATCACTTCATTCGAGACTATGTTTAGAGAGGGGCAGTTGAGATTCAGTTCATTTCCATTGATGAGCAGGTTGTAGATATCCTCACTAAGGCTTTGGGAAGAGGCAAGTTTGTACCCTTCAAAGATAAGCTGGGAGTGGTGAGGAACACTTTCCTTGGTAAGAGGGAGTGTTAAAAAGTGTACCTTGGACAAGTGTTTCTCACATAACTTAGGTGCCTAGTATGTGAGAAAGTGTCAAATGTGGTCCCTAGCACATTAACTTTATGAGAATATAAAGTTAAAAGTGACTTTGAGAATATTTCATGAAAAGGATAATTAAAGAGACATTTAATTACCACCATTGATCTTGAGGGCCCAAGATCAAATGTGAGCCATAGGGATTGAGTCGCCCCCTTGAGCTCATTCTTCATGAGAATTTGGAGAGGTTGATGATAGAGAGAGCAGAGAAAGGAGAAAGAGGAGTCGATTTGCAGCTAAAGGGCATGATTTCCACGAATGAAGCTGGCACACAAATCGAGGAGACAGCTACAGCATTGAGGACATCCGTACAGTATGGATTCTGTACCATACAGATGAGAAAAGAGCAGGTTGTACAGCAGAGGAGGTGAACAGATTTCGAGGCAGTTTGGCACAGAAATCGAGGCACATTTATTGCTGAGAATTTCGTACAGCAAACCCAGAATTTGTGGCACAGTTTTTAAGACAGTCTGTACAGCATTAAATGCTGTGACAGCCGTACAGCAGTACAGATTTCTTGCACAGAAATCGAGGAGCTGATTTGGGACTGTTCAGAAGGAGTTTTGGCTTGATTTCTGAGATAAGTTTGTGGTGTCTATGCTGTGTATAATTTTGCTGTAACAGAAGAATTTCTCTGAGCTCAAGAATAATAAAAAACCCCTTTCTCACTGGTTTTCCTCTTGCGGGTTTTTCGAGGGTCGATTTGACCAAAAATTCTGTTTGTTTATTTTCTGAGTTTGAGCATTTATTTCCAGTTCTATTTGCTGTTAAGAGGCTCTTGTGCTTCCTGTTACAATTTTCTGTTCATGCTAATATTATTTACACCAGTGAAATAAATGTGGGTTGGGCATTAAACAGTGATAAATTGTTGAAACTTGAAACCGGGTTGGCGTCTGAGAAAAATTTACAAGTTTATCTTATATAATATTGGATGGAAATGAAAAAGATTAATGGTTAGAATTTTAAATCATGGAAACCAAAAATGCTTGCCATATTTAAATACAAATGCTTGGACAAACTTGTATTGGGAAAAGAAATCCGGAGCAAAACCGTTGCAGATCCCAAGAAAAGTATGATGCGAAGAATCAAAGGCTGTGATGCTGATCAAGATCTTGTTTACTAATGAGATGCTTATGGAAGTTCAAAATGGTAATGATGCATTTGCCATGCGGGGCAACATTCATAAGATGCATGAAACCTTAGACAAAGGTAGAGCAGTTTTCCTTAAAAACAGGACAATGGAAATCAATTGACAGGACAATTGAAAAATTTATGGTGGTTATAACTTTGAAAAGATTACCTTCTTCCTATGCAAATTTTATTGAGACCTTGTACATTACTAGTACTGGTAAAGATCTGATGTTTGAGCAGTTGAGAACTTAGATCTTGTAGCAAGACAGATGGAAAAAACAGTGTGGGAATAAATTATAATAGTGTGAATGAGGCTTCTGAGGTAGCACTGGCAGTGAAGTTTAAGAGCAAGGGTCCACTACCTTTAGCTTTCCTCCAAAAATCTAATGTCAGCAAGGGTATGAAGTTTCCTCTTTAAGTTGATCTTCAAGTAAAGAACGATTTTATCCATGCTATATGCTTTGATGGGTATTGTTACTATTGTGTCAGTGGATGGCTAAAAAGCTGTATAATCTAGGAAGTTTATTTTTCAGAGGTGTAGTTTCTAAGTCATGTGCTGAAGTACTTGGTCATGGTTTTGGTTTGATGATTTGTACTGAATGCCAATGCAATTTCCAATTTCTTATATAAATTGGTCCAGAATATGTGCCTTAATCGAGTCCTTGTCGCTAATAATTTCTTTTGGTTATCCGTATAATTGAAAAACTTATTTTAAAAATCTTAGCCACTTTACTAGATTTAAAAGTCTCTTGATGGGCATAAAATAATTAAAGTCTGTCTAGGAACCGACACATTAGTAGAATGGTTAATAACTGGTTCAGTAGTCCAGTGAACAAATTGAAGGAGATGCTTCCTTCATCTCTTTTTCTCAACTGGTAAGGGGTATAATAATTCTGCATAATGTGTGAGCAGATCTCACTACCAGCCACAAATCTTTGGATTTATTCCTTCATGCATTTATGAAGATAAATGATTGAGCACTGTAAAGGGATTTTGAGAAGTTGTTCCTATACAGCGTTGGGAATTGTGACAATTTTTGTGGAAATTTGAACTTATCTTTAGAATATTCACATGGTAAAAATTGCTTTTTGTACTATAGAAAGTCATCTTTCCACTTAACTGGCTGCCCCACAGCTTATCAGTTGTGGCCCTCAAGCATAGCTTACATTCACGTTGCTCTATGACATGGAGAGTATAGTTTACTTTTGTTGGATCCCTAATACTTCTTTAGCTATATATTATTCTTTAAACAAACATGTGTTATACACTTTCAGATTGCTATTTCTTGATATCATGCTAATTGCAGAATGGGCAGAGTAAATAGTAGTATGCTTCTTGTTGTTGTATATTGTTACTTGTAATGAGGATAATATGTACTATGCATTCAAAATTCAAATATTTAAGGAAGCACTCTTTAAAGTTGTTAGCCTCAGGAGAACTTATATTCCTTTATCTAGGACAACCCATGCTATCTAGATTGGCACGGATTCTATTGCACTGCATTCCTGCAGCAACTATCAAAATGGAAGCACCATAGCCTTCCAATTGTGCTAGATGCAGAAGGGGGATGCTTTCAGAATTTGTCTTTCAAATTTTTAAATTATATTTTATTTTGATTGGTGCCATTGTACATATAATCTGTATTTTGTTACAATTTATATTATAGTTCTCTTTTTATTTAAGTTACTGGGATACGAATATGGATGCGGATCTGGATTCCGATACAGATCCGCCAGATTTTTGAAAAGCCAGGATCTGGATACGGTGGGGAAACCCCATGTACAAAAAATATAATAATATTTTTAAAATTTTAAAAACACATCCAAAGTAAAGAATCAAGACCATTCGTGAATCACAACATTCGAACTAAAATCATTAGATCACTTGTAAATCTGAAGACTGAAATCATGATCCATCATGCCTCATACAAAAAAGGATAATTGTAAATACAAAATTGAATGTTTCATCAATGATCGCTCTATTGATTTGATACTATAGAGTATGTCTAACTACATATCCTGAAATGGGTCAATATCCTCATCATTGTTGATGTATTTAGCATCGGACAGGTACTTCCACGTGGGTTTGTGTCAACATGTGGGAGTCGCCCTTGTAACCTCTCAGAGAGCCTTAGGAAGTTCACTTTATGTGTTAATTATGTTAATTTTGTAGCTTGGAAGGTGTTTAAGCATTGGACTAGGTGTCCGGGCATGTTTAAGGACACTTAATTAAATACCCAGATCAACATTTAATTATAACCTAAGTTTTAACTTAGGAAAAACATAAAAATCATTTTAATGATTTAATTGGTTTTATTTCACTCAGATTTCTAAAGTGACCTTTGGAAATTAATAATTCACTTAAAGTGAATTTCTGGAGGCTTCCAGAAGACTCTTGGAAAAGTGAGTGAGTGTGATAAAAAGGAGGTTGGGGGTTAAAGGAGGACACACACACATTGAGTTGAGCTGAAGAGTGAGGGCACTTGGCTGAGGAAGAGGTCGATTCAGTTGGAGGAAGAGTTGGATGAGAGAGTAGCAACAAGGGGCCGTACTAGCAGCTAGCTAGGGGCTGTACCAACAATCAGCAAGGGGTCAATTCAAGGGGCGGTACCACAGGAACAACAAGGGACGAAAAAGGGGATATACAGGGCTGAGTTAGAGAGGGTTGTACAGTCCGAAAATTTCAGCTTCGTGCAGGCCAAAATTTTCTGGGCCGTACCAGGGCTGTGTTATCTCACAGATTTTAGGTTGGGCAAAGTTCGACCCAATCTACAAAGGTGGGACAACTATGGGAATACCTACCCACTGTCACCTTAGATAGGTACTCCCCTCGCTTTAGGGAAGGAGAAATCCTACACAAGGGGGGAATCCCAGTGACCCTAGGAGGATTGAGACGGAGGGTGGAGAGATAATGAGAGGAGCCCCTTAGGTCAATGATGGAAGAAGGATGGGAGCTTGGAAATGAGTCTTGTGGATGGAAAAATGGTTGCCAAAGACTCGAGTACCTGCACCAAAGTATCAAACCTACCCGAGACAAGACAAATGACCAAGATACAAGCTTAATAATCAAGTGGACAAGCAAAAGAAGCTTGCTGTCCAATATTGCAGCAGTAAACAAGAATATATCAGCAAGAATAAGAGCTTGTTACTACTAAATTAACCATCAAAATGATCAAATAGTTATTGGACAATGAAGCACTAAACAAGTAGATAATGTTCCAATACTTTAGCACAAACTTTGATGGTAAAAGCGGGCTGTTAGATAGTGTTTTTTTTCAGAGAATTATAGTAACAGCCAAGTGGTTGTAGCAAAGATTTGCTACAGAAGCAAATTTCAACCATATAAAAGAGCAATTAAACCGTCAAAAGTTAGCTAATAGGCAATAGAACGATAATAGTGGTTTCCAAGCAAATTTCCATTGTTGAAAAGCAAGTTAAAGAGAGAGTTTGAATGTGTTTTTCTGCAGCCCTAACGGCTGTAGCTTTTATTTGATTATAACTGGAGAACTACTAGGCCAATCAAGACGCCTTAGTGGCTTGAGCAAGCTTAAGACACTAAGAAAAGATTTCAACTTAAACAAATTTGATATCTCTCAAAATCACGTGTACCAATGCAAGCAATTTATTTCTCTAATGCAAAATTAGATTAGTAGCTTGCCAAATGGGTTATGGAGTCTTCTTGTATTAGGTTAGGTCTACCAGTTCTCTAGGGGTGTAAGTCATTTTACTCCCTAGAGCAAGTATCCTTAACAAGGTAAATCTTGGAGGGTGTAAGCCCTTTTACTCCTAGCAACCTTCACAATGGCTTATTCAATAATGATAAACTTGGTGGAGGGTGTATGCCCTTATACTCCTCCAAGGATCTAGCCAAGAACAACCATGAAACAAGCAAGAAGAATTAACAATATGCATATTTTTCTTACCAATTCCAAGAGAAATGCAAGATAAACCCTTATTCACCAAGAAAATTTCATCACCATAGCAGAAGAATAGCCTCCAAGAGATAGCGCATCACTTAGCTCCACAAGACAAGTATAAACCATAGCATGAGAGAGAGAGAGAGAGAGAGAGAGAGAGAGAGGGAGTTTGCCCAAGAGGGGTGAAAATTTCAGCCAAGTAGCTCTTCTCACATGAGAGAGTTATATATAAATGAAATGAATTTGATCCTTATTTATACAAAACCTCTAAAAGTGTTTGTCCACATTTAGTTAGGGTAAACCACAAAATAAGGGGGCCACCCCCTTTAACTTGCCCCTTTACAAAGTAATTTGATTTTAACTTGAATTTTGCACAAAAAGAAACCCTAAGGGTGATGTCAACCCCTTCTAGGGCGACGTCTTGGCATATTTAGCAAGTCGTTGAGGTTGAAGGTGAAGTCGTTGGGCCTCCCAAGGCTTTGTCTCCATGGTGCAAGGGCTTCTCTTCATCAAAACATGCCAATCCTCCAACAAGTCATCATCATCACCACCAAACCCTAGCCCTAGTCAAGATGTCAAGGCCCAAAATGTAGTGTTTTAGCCTCCAAAGGCAAGTCATTGGGCTAGATAGGGCTAGGTGTCAATTCCAAGGTCTTCTCCCTTGCCTCCAAAAGCAACGTCCATCCTCTGTCTTGCCTCCAAAGTCTGGGTCATGGCATCTTGCCAAAACTTTTGCCCCAATGAAGGCCCAAGTTGGGCTTGTTCCTCCCAAATGTGCATCAAACAAGGTCCTGTAAAGATAGATGAGTGCGCCCTCCAAGGGTCTCAGGTCAAATGTATCATGGCAAGTAAAATCACATTTAACACAAGAGCCACCTTAACATGTACATCAAAACTACCTCGTCAAATTAAACAAGTGCTCAAAGACCCTATGCAATTTGCCCAGTTTAGGTATGGAAGGGTTGTCAAGATGACCTATTGGGTGAGTCATTCCTCAAGTCAAGGAGTCTTTCCCGGGTGGACCCTCTCTAATCCATGTGAAGAAGATGAAGTGGATGGGGTGAGACTTTTGGGCATGGGGTTCATGACATACAAGGGTTTGTATTGTCTCATTTATGGGTGCCTTTGTAGAGAGTGTGTTGCACCTTCGTTTTCAATGCATCCTTTTTCGAAACCCATTTATTTGCCATTAATTTATTTAAGTCTAAAACGATTGGGTACTCCAAATGTGTAAAACATAAAACTTGGAGGCAGTACCACAACATCACTTGAAGCCGTAGGTACACAGAGTGCCATATCGGTACAACTAAGGGTATAACGCACTTGCGTAGATCCCTCAAGAAGTGGGACATTTATATATGTGAAATTGTTTCTTGCAGGTCCTTGATTTTTTAGGAGAAATGTTTCATCATTCTCAAGGCCTCTTTGGGCGAGCTTCTGGAAGGTTATATTTTTGGCTTTTATCTTTTGCCGACTACATTCCCTTTGGGCCTTCAACCCCTTCTTCCCATGAAATGAGGTACAGTCTCTTCTTGGGTTTGTACACCTGAAAATCCTAAAAGATAAGAAGGTGAAAATGATGAAGTGTGAAAAATGATAAGTATGATCGGGAATGGCATGATGACTCATCAAGGGGACCTCCCAGTAGCAAACCCATCCCTAAGGGTGACCACTTACTAAGGCACAATGTCAACCACCAAGGTGAAACATGGCAAAGAGCATAATTTCCAAGCATACGTTCTATAATCAAAAGCAACTTTAAATGCAACATACTCAAATGGCTCAAGTATTAAAGTGACATTTACCACGATACCTGACTTGTACCTCATGGAGAAAGACCCATTGTCTTCCGGAAGCAAGCTAATGTGGTGAATTCCATCATGACGAATCGAGGATGCGTGGTGGTGAAGTGGGTCTCTGTCTGTGCATGTGGACGTTGTGAGTCATTCGTCTCTCGTTACTCCATGTCTGCAACCTGAGGGCCTCGAGACATGATGTCCTTAGTTATCCTTAGAAATTGGGGATAACATCTGGCTCCTACTTGAGGACATGTACTCGCCGTAGAGTGTATGAGAACCTCAACATCTTCTAGCTAGACTCATGCCTACACTGAAACATCAAAACGTAAAATCTAGGGTGGCTCACTCACCCTTTGTTCATATAATCAAAAATCAAAATTTTAAAATTGATAACTAATCTAGAAAAGTAAAATTCTATACTTTTTTCATATAATATGATGAAAGTAAAATATATAAATCAATAATGCAAGTAGAGTAAAATGAAAATCAGAAATGAAATGCAACTAAACTACCATGAACAATCAAGATGCAAGTGCAAGAAAGCAAGATGACCTACCTATTTACCTGGGGCCTGGGCCYTGAAGAAGTCAAGTACCTTGAATATAGGGTCAGAGAAAAGACTCATCTACTGGCAATGACATCTTTCTCCCGTCCATGGCCGACAAGTAGTACTTCTMTTTCTCAGACTTCTTCTTGATGATGTAAGGGCCAATCCAAGAGTTGTTATTCTTCTGATCATATTTGGTCTTGCTCTTCCTTTTTTCCCACATGAGTGCAAGGCTTCCTTCACTATAGTTCATGTAAGGTATATTCTCAATGTAGGGGTACGAAGGTGGCTCTGTGTTGACTGCATCTTTAATAGCCTTCTCACGTTATTTGTTCTCTTTATCTTCTTCTTTCTTTAATATTTTGATGGACCCTGGTTCCTTCCCTTGAAATTTTGCCAACTTCTCCATATATTCTTGGGTCCTTGGAAGTAGTGTATCTATGCAATCCTTCTGCATGAAAGGTAGATTGTGAGGATCTTATTCAATGGGCAGTGGACCTTCACCAAAATCATTTTTGTTGATGTGATTAAGGTGATCCCACTCTATCACATGTTTCTTGGTTGCTTGTCGGTTGTAGAGAAGTTCAAAAGTACCATCCTTCATGGGGATATAAGCATGAGTGAGGTCCATGCTAAGGAAACCTCCAAGAGTGGTGACCCAACTCCTCGATAATAGCATGCCCCAAGCGTCTGGAACATCGATCACCACTATGTTCATGAGGATGATAATGTGAGGAAAATCCACCAAATAGAACTCTGCATCTTCACTCATAGCATGTCTCTCCAGTTTAGCTAGTTCAGGTGTATGGTACATAGACAGTGGTGCCTCTAGTCACATGACTGGAGTGCAGGATTACTTCTCCAATCTGAAGGGGAGGAGATGGACCTCGTTATTAAGATGGGAAATAATGCCAAGTGTTGGGCAACAGGCCATGGGACAGTGACATTTCAGAGGGAGTCCGAGAAGTCACTGATGGTGAGAGACGTACTATAAGTTCCGAGTATGACGAAGAACCTGATATTAGTTTCATCCTTGGAGGGTAGGGGCTATGTGGTCTCATTTAAGGATGGGAGAGTGTACATTAGGCCCAAGGACTACAAGACTGCTAAAGTGATCGGAGTCAGGAGAGAGAAGTTGTAAAAGCTTTAGTTTGAGCCAGTCCGAGCATTGGTGAGCAATGCATGTGACATGGCAAAGTTGTGGCAAAGGAGTATGGCACATTTGCATCATGGAGCACTCAAGGTTCTCAAGGAGACAGTGACAGGCTTTCCAGACTTTAGCACAGAGCATCATGAGGTATGCAAGGGGTGTGCTATGGGGAAGTACATTAAGACAACTTTCCCGAACAATGACAACATGACATGAGGCATTATTGATTTGATACACTCAGATGTATGCGGGTCCATGTCATCAGTATCCCTGAGTGGGTATGAGTATAATGTCACCTTCATCGATGACCATACCAGGAAGACCTGGATCTATTTCACGAGGACCAAGGACGAGGTCCTCAGTTGGTTCCAAGAGTTCAAAGCTCTTGTGGAGAACCAGACGAGTAGAAATATCAAGACACTGACATCGAGCACACCTCGAAGGCCTTCGAGGATCTCTTTGCAGGTGCTGGGAGAAAGAAGGAGTTGACTGTTCCATACAACCCTTTGTAGAATGGGGTGGCGAAAAGGAAGAACATGGCCATTATTGGGCTGCAAAGGCTATGTTGTATGATCAGGATCTGCCTAGATTCTTGTGGGCAGAAGCCTGCAACACCCCAGTCTACATACAGAACAAGAGTCCTAACAAGGTGTTGGGGAGGAAGATATATAGGAGGTATTCCCAGGGAGGAGACCAGAGGTTGGACACTTCAGGATTTTTGGATGCCTAGTCTATTGTCATCTCCCCTCAGAGCAGAGGACAAAGCTTGAGGCCACTGCTGAGAAGGGGATTTTCGTTGGATACATCGATAATTGCAAGGCATACAAAGTCTACATTTTTTCCTTGAGGAAGACAATTGTTAGGAGGGATGTGAAGTTTGAGGAGGACAGAGCTTTGAGGAAGGCTCATGATATTGGTGCAACAACAACAGGGGATCAAGAGATAGAGACTCAAAAGACTGAGGATACAAAGGCTACAGGTGCAGGCACAAATGATCAGACTGCAGATCAGGATGAGGAGCAAGAGGCTCCTCCAGTACAAGACATTCTTACTACTAGGAGTAGGAAGACTAGATGGGCAGAGCAGACCTTGAGAGTGGCACAGGAGTACGTGGGTGCTCCTAGGTCTTCTGTCAGGGAGAGCAGAGCATCACAAAGATTTTCGTGTTAGATGGCTCTTATGAATGAGCTATTAGAGACCGAGCCTTCCAGCTATGAGGAGGCATCACAACAACAGGTCTAGAGAGATGCCATGGTGGAAGAGTGTGCTTCCATCATGAAGAATGATTTATGGGAGGTTGTGCCCCGACTAGAGGTGAAATCAATGATTGGCTCTAGATGGATCTACAAGATCAAGCATGTTGTGGATGGCAGTGTGGATAAGTTCAAAGCTCGATTCGTGGCTAAGGGGTTCTCTCAGAAGAGGGAATCGATTATGATGAGACATTCACCATAGTGGTGAGATACACTTCGATCAGGGTCACGATCTCGATTGCAACAATGATGGGGTGGAAGATCCACTAGATGGACGTGAAGACGACCTTACTAATGGCATCATTAAGGAGGTGTATATTGAGCAACCATAGGGTTTTGAGGTGCAGGGGAGAGATTCCCATGTTTGCAGGTTGAAGAGAGCCTTGTATGGGCTCAAGTAGGCTCCCAGGGCGTGGTATTCTCGGATAGACAACTAATTGCACGGGATGGGCTTCACGAAGAGTGAGGCAGACTCTAACCTCTACTACATCATAGTTGGAGGCGAGCCACTCATTCTTGTGTTGTATATAGATATCCGTTTCTTACAGGTACAGAGAGGGTCATAGTAGAGTGCAAGAAGGATCTTGCTTCGGAGTATGAAATGAAGGACTTGGGGTTGATGCACTACTTTTTGGGGTTAGAGGTGTGGCAGGGAGATGCTTAGACTTTGCTTGGATAGGGGAAGTATGTAGTGGAGATTTTGAAGAGATTCAATATGCAGGGTTGCAGGCCTATGTCTACGCCCATGGTAATCAACTGGAAGGACATTGATGCTTCCAAATCAGAGGCAATGGACCCTACACTTTACAAACAGTTGATTGGCTCTTCGATGTATCTGGTCAACACTAGACTAGATATATGCTTTGTAGTTAACACACTCAGTCAGTTCATGGTGGAGTCGAGGAGACCACATTGGGTGGCAGTGACGCATATTTTGAGATATCTGCGTGGCACGGTCGAGTATGGGTTGAGTTACATTCAGGGAGATGGGGTGAAGTTGACAGGCTTTACAGATGCAGATTGGGCAGGTAGCACAGTGGATACGAAGCGTACATCATGTCGATGTTTCAACTTGGGATCAAGAGTCGTTTCCTGGTTCAACAGGAAGTAGAAGTCAGTGGCATTGAACTCTGCTAAGGCAGAGTACATGGCGGCTAGCGTAGCTGCATGTGAGGCCGTTTGGCTTCGAATGTTGCTCATGGGTTTGTTTGGCTAGGAGTAGGATGCTACTGTCATTCACTATGACAATCAGAGTTGCATCAAGCTCTCTGAGAATCCATTGTTTCATGACAGGTCTAAACACATAGAAATCCGGTTTCACTTCATCAGGGACTGTGTGCAGAAAGGGACATTGAAGCTACAATATGTGCCTATAGTTGAATAGGTGACAGACATTCTCACGAAGGCCTTGATGAAAGGCAAGTTTATCTTCATCAGAGACAAGTTGGGGGTGGTGTAAAATACCTTCCTCGCTAAGAGGGAGTGTTAATTTTGTAGCTTGGAGGGTGTCTAAGCATTGGCCTAGGTGTCCAGGCGACATTCTTAAGGACACTAAATTAAATACTTAGATCCTTAAGGACACTAAATTAAATACTTAGATCAACATTTAATTATATCCTAAGTTTGAACTTAGGAAAAGCATAAAATCACTTTAATGATTTTATTGGCTTTATTTCACTCAAATTTCTAAAGTGACCTTTGGAAATTAATAATTCACTAAAGTGAATTTCTGGAGTCTTCTAGACGACTCTTGGAAAAGTGAGTTAGAGGGATAAAAGGGAGGATAAGGGTAAAGGAGGACACACACATTGAGTTGAGCTGAAGAGTGAGGGCGCTTGGCTGAGGAAGAGGTCGATTTAGTTGGAGGAAGAGTTGGTTGAGAGAGCAACAACAAGGGGTTGTACCTCAGGAGCAGCAAGGGACGAAAAAGGGGTCGTACAGGGCAGAGTCAGAGAGGGTTGTACAGGTCGAAATTTTATGGGTCGTACCAGGCCATACAACCTGAAAAGAACCCGACCATACAGCTGGTTTTGGCTGGGCAAATTTGCTGAGAAGAAGAGTTAAATTGTTGGAGAAATTTTCTATAAGAAATTTCAGATTTTACTGTTGGTGTAATAATTCCTCTGAAGCCATAATAAAGCCCCTCCTTTGCTGGTTTTCCCCACATTGGGATTTCCACGGTAATTTCTGGTGTAAGTGTTTTTATGTGCTTGGTTTCCTATGCTTCTGCTGTGCATTTTAATGGTTAAAACTCAGCTGTAAATTTTTTGTATAGTTTACAGAATTTATATCAGCAGTAGATTAAATTCCAAGTTGTTAAATTATTGGCATAAAATTTCTAATTGTTGGGTTTCAAGAAATTTAGAAATTATTAAAGTGAATGATCTTTTAGATTAATGTGAAATTAATTAAGTCAAATGCTTAAGTTTTGGCATTAGTAACTTAAGTGAGAGTTGATTAAGTCCTAGCCGTTAGATCTAAAGTGAACGTGAGATTAGATCTCAACTGTTGATCACTTTAGAAGATCTAGGGTTAACTCAATGTAATAAATTGAAGCCTAGGTGAGAGGATGAGACACATTGTGTGAGGAGGTGAGAGAGTCACATACACAATGTGAGACTCACAGAGAGTGTGAGGGTGTGAGATACACACTGAGAGAAAGTGAGGAGATCTCATTGAGTGGGTGAAGAGAGTTCATCCAAGTGTGAGTAGGCAGGGCTAAGGAAAGGTGCAAAGGGACAATGAGGGAGATAACAACCAGATGGGCTAGGCTATTGCTGCATTTTAATCCTCTGAAGGGCCATTATCCCAAGAAGGGAGCCCAAGCTTAATTTTTTAGAAAGGGAGATCGTATGGTACAAATTGACTGTATGACGTATAGATTAACCGTACGCCGTCGAGAGTGTTTGATCGGGCTGTGGTTGGGTTGCAAATTTCCATTGGGTGTGAGCTATTGCAGATTGAGGTCTGAGAGAGGCTTGGCAACAAGATCATTGCCAATTGAAAGATTGGTCGCTGAAGACAACTACCAGAGTTTGTTGAGAGGCCGCGCGAGCAAATAGAGCAAGCAACCGTGAAGGCTAACTGCCAGCTAAGAGCATAACTTCACATGGAGAGGAGAAATCGTTTGTTTGAAGATTCGTGTGTAAGATTGGCAGAGTCAAACGAATAGGCAGGCCCAGGCGTGGAGCTGCTGAGGTGCTTGGCAGTCGACCTGCAAAGGATTAGAGACCCGCATGGAGGTGGTAAAGACATGTGCTAAAGGGTGGTAGAGTGAGTGGCTAAGTGACCAGCTGGGCAGGACTGGGCCATAACCACTAGAGGTAAAGGGTCACGCATGGGGTAGCAGAGCAGCCGCAACCCAGCTGGGCTGGGGCTGCCACCAAGCAAGAGAGAGATCATTGTGTAGTGTGGAGGCTAAGTGGACTTGGGGAAGGTAGTGGGTGCGTGTTGGTAGAAGGCAGAGGAGCCAATTAAGAGGGAAAGGTAGTTTAAGAAGCGACCAAGAGGTGCTGAGGTAAGCTGCCAACCCAGTCGCAACCACGAACACAGCTCAACAGAGTCGCGAGTAGGGTTGGGCAAACCGTTAGGCCAACAGGGCCTAGGTAGTGCTCAGAAAGGCTTTGGGCAGCCTAGAAAAGGACCCGAGAAGCAACTCGAGGTTGCGAGCAGGGGTTCCGGCAATGGGTAGCAAATTCGAGCAACGAGCAGCAGGTCCTAGCATGCCAATTTTGAGTTTTTCAACAGGTTGCGAAGATGGCCTCATCCGATTTGTAGTTCGAAGACAGGTTGGACGAGGTGTCCAACTATAGTCTTTGGAAGTTTTCCAACGACATTTGGGAGTTTTCCAACTCCATTGTGGCCCCACGAACATATCCAAAAGACCTAGCTTCCCATAATCTAAAGGACGTGAAAACTAGGAGGATAATCCTAGACAGAGTGAAGAATCACTTGATTCCTCATTTATCGGGAAAGAACTCGACCAGGGACATGTGGGAGGCACTGACGAGCTTGTTTCGGAGCAAGAACGAGAATCACAAGATGGTGCTGAGAGAGAAGCACAGGGACACAAAGCTGACAGGATCATATACGGTGATAACTTATCTCACCCGGACTCGACAAGTTCGAGGTGAACTGGCAGCAATCGAGGAAGCAGTGGATGACTTAGAGTTGGTGAGGATGACATTCAAAGGCTTGACGAAGGAGTGGGCATCGTTTATCAAAGGGGTCGTGGCACGAGAGAAGCTCCCTGATTGGTCAAGGTTGTGGGATGGCTTCATTCAACAGGAACTTCGAGATGAAGAGCTGAATGGAGGCAGGCACAAGGTTGATGATGAGAATGTAGCTCTTTCCAACCCGATAAAGAAGGGAAAGAAGATTGACAACGAAGATGGCAAGAAGAAGAAGGAAGTGCTTTGCATGTCACAAGTTTGGGCATTATGCAGATCAATGTCCGAACAAGAAGAAGGGGGGAAACGAGACACAACCAGAGGTAGTTGCGTCGACAAAGGCTTAGGTGGATGCGTTTGCCAGGAAGTTTGAGTAGTCAAAGATCTTACTTGTTTCCCATAGTACCTTGGGCACCATATCAGTTGGTGCATGGTTGATAGAAGGTGGAACCTCATGTCATATGACAGGAGCACGAGAGGTGTTCGAGAGCTTCATAGAGTCTGCCTTAGATTTGTATGTGGAACTTGTTATGGGGACCAAGCATGCAGTGCAAGGATCTAGAACAGTGCCATTCTGGATGGAGTCAGGAGGCATATGGAGTGGCGAATGTGCTATGGGTGCCAGAACTCAGGAGGAGTGTGCTCTTAGTGTCAACGATTTAGAAGAAGGGCTATGCGGTCTTATTCCGAGATGGATAGGTGTTGATCATGCCCAGAGGATCCAGCTCAAACAAAACAACTGTCTTTGGAGTTAGAGAGAGCAACCTGTATAGGTTAAAGGGACAACCTATGCGAGCAATGACAAGCAGTAGTAGAGTGGCAGAGGACAGGGAGCAGGTAGCTTCGAAGGTTGAGGAGCTCAGAGGGAGTCAGCCTTCAAGTTCAGGTGGGAAGGAGTAGCATTCCAAGACTGTCTAGAAAAAGTCATGGTACAAGATGACCATGTAAGAAGATCAGGAGCAAGAGGCTTCTAGGAGCATGATCAGAGGAAAGTCTTCGCAGACAGGTTCGACCGAGATGGCTGGGATAACTTTTGTGTCAGAGGGAGCAACCAATCAAGTGGATTGGAGAGTTGGCAAGGTAGCAGATCTGATAGCAAAGATAGAACCACCTCCAAGTGACAGAGGTACCTTCCTTGCCAAGAGGGAGTGTTGATGTATTTAGCATCAAATAGGTGCTTCCACATGGGTTTGTGTCAACATGTGGGAGTCATCCTGGTACCCTCTTTGAGAACCTTAGTAAGTTCACTTTATGTGTTAATTATTAAAGTGAATGATCTTTTAGATTAATGTGAAATTAATAAAGTTAAATGCCTAAGTTTTGGCATTAGTAACTTAAGTGAGAGTTGATTAAGTCCTTGCCATTAGATCTAAAGTGAACGTGAGATTAGATCTCAACTGTTGATCACTTTAGGAGATTTAGGGGTTTGGATTTAGGGTTAACTCAATGTAATAAAAGGAAGCCTAGGTGAGAGGATGAGACACATGCTAGGTATGATGGTAAATGGATGCCTTACTCTGTTTGACATCATGCTATAGTCTATGTATCATACTGTTCTAAGAGGACCCTTCACCTAGAGTGGGATTGAATTGATCTAATTAAAATTATTAATGACACAGAACTGAAAACTATGTACGTACTATATACTATTATCCATATATGTTTCAAACCTTTCGTAGAGGTTTCCTGCTAGCGTCATCAGAAACTGAAAATTAAAATTTGAATGTCTCAGACCTTTCCTGCTAGCATTATCATATGCTATACAGCCTATAGGCTATAGGCAATAAATAATTTACCTATACAATTATATAGACTACAGATTAATATTAGCCCCGAGGGTTAGCTCAAGCAGTCATGAGCCAGACGCGGGATCTCTTCCCCAGGGATGAATTGGGGAGGTCACGGGTTCAAATCTCTTGATCCCCTCGGGGTTAGGCTCTGTAATCAGGGCTGACTGTTTACTTTGTTTACCATCCGTGGATCACGGGGAAGTACTCGGAGGGTTATCTGCGAGGAGTTCCTTGGAAAAAAAGACTACAGATCAATAATAAGTAATCTAACTAAAAAGTCTAAATATAATATCTACTGCTTAGGGTTTCAAACAGGTGGCAAACATCCTTGAATTTAAAAAAAAACAAAAACTCTAATATTATTTGCTTGAGATCCGGCATGTGAGGGCTAGTGGGTACAAGATCCGTTTTGGCGGCCTGGGATCTGTTTCCGGGCTTGAAGGATCTGTTTACGAGGCAGATTCTCCACGGATCTGGGCAGATTCTCCACGGATCTGGGCAGATCCGTATCTGTATCCGGACCTGTAGATCCAGCCTCAAACTCCCATGGATCTGGTAACATAAGTTTTTATGTTTCTGAAGCTGACTTTTCTAGATATGGTATTGGAAGTGCACATGCTAAATATATCATGTGGGAGTGAATATACTGCTTAATGATATGGATAGGATCAGTGTTCATGATATCTATCGGAGAATGTTTGAAAATAAGTTTTGAATATATTGGTTGAGATGACAAGCTCTGAGGATCTGTTTGAGTGTTCAAAAACATGTATCTATATAAGATATAATATCTTATATCCTAATTGAAAACAAATCTATATATCTGTTTGTTCCATTGCAGATTGACATTCAATGCCTTACAAGTCTGCGGGAGCTTCCTGCAGTAACAGCTGTAGCTATCCTTGAGCAGGTCTAGCCCTCTAAGTCATCAATATTTTCTGGGTTCCTATTCTCCACTCTCTTGCTAATTTGGTCTTCTAAATTTCTGCATTTTGTCTTTGTAGTTTATCACTAAATGCATAATCTCTGCATGTGCAGTTTGCAACAAACAACTTTGCTGATGGGAGAAACAAGGGTGCATACCTTGCTGGTTTGATTGCAAGGGTAATTCCCCTAATTCCTTTCTTCTTTCCCTTATTCAACCTATAACTGATGTGTCATTTTGAAGCATTGCCAGGAGTAATGTGCCATGTCCTGCTGATGATAAGTTGCTATGAATCATTACAAGTCTTTTCAGAGTATTTTTGGATGTAGCTTTGTAACATATCATGATAAGTCTGTTAACAAATATGGAGAAAAATTTCTCGAAATCAAGATGGAAAATTCATGCATTCAGAGGAAATGTGTTTTCTTGTCTTTTCTGATTTTACCAGATCATTTAGTGACACACATTTGATGTGCAGTATAAGGTAGACAGCTTAGCAAGCAGGAGAATTCCAATGCTACATCAAGGACAAAGTTCAGATCTGCCATCCAGAGATGCTGGGCTACTTGGGATGACTGGAACAAACAATTCCTCTTTATTACTAGATCCTCTAGCTGCATCTCGTCCTCTCCCAGGATCAGCTTTACTTCGGTGAGTTTTCAATCAAGGCAGATATGCTAATTATTTTCCTTAGTTGCCTTTTTATTATTTAATAGAAGTCTGCATACGAATATACGTAAACACATCAAAAACTTGCAGTATATATACCCATGTGTGTCCAAGTGCATTTTTTTATGTTTCAGTCAAAGCAGTCACAACTGGAATCGAAATTACCAAAATCATGAAGCGTTATCCAAAACAGCGGAAAACAGTGTATAAAAACTGGTCGGTTAAAAAATACATAAATTATTCGAATATATTAAYACACACACACACGTACATCAATGGAASTCCAGACTCCAAACCATTAGACTCCACAATTTCTATCTTGACATTTACCTTGTATTTTTTGTAAACTTTAAGAATTAATATTAAAAGTTTGGCATTATAACATTATTTTTTTTTTGAGTGGGAAATCTYCAAACCGGTCTGATCTATGGTTCAGATCTGGAGCAGAAATCTCCAAACTGGTCTGAACTGATGGGCTTGAACTTTTGACTACCAGGTTTTAGCATTCTTATATGCTAATTCGTGCATGATTTTTGCTGTGAACTTGAGGGATTGTTTGTGTTCCTTTTCTGGCATACTTGCATTTATGCGATTGTTGTTGCCATATGAATCTTGAGTTGACTTGGTTGTATTATTTATTTCAGATTGAACATAGTGTAGCAAGGTCTCCACAGTTGCTAATTGGCAGAATGGTAAGCTAGGACCTCCAGCGATTAGTGTGTTTGGAGAACCTGTGTAGAAAGTATTCTACACAGGTTCTTCAAAACAAATACTTCTAATGTCTAAAAATCTGCCATCGGAAATTAGTGTGTTGATTTGCTGTGCAGATATGTGCCATTCTCTCCCTCCCAAATAACAATGGTGAGACACAATAAAAAGGAAGAAAGAAAATCACTATGTTGAATATTGATTTGGTTCCACTTTTTTCCATTGTTAACCTGTTTGGCTTTAAATGTTGACTGTTGCATGGACATGTACTTTTGGTGTTTGCTCTTTGTAACTCTCACATTAGATACAGAATTTGTGTTAGTTTGTGTTAATTTTACACGTCTATTCTCAAGCTTGTTGCACTTCATTTTGTACAAAACTTTGTAATATATATCTTATTTAGGTTGGTCCTTAATTGAATTCTTTTAAATTTATCACGCAGGCATGATCCTTATGCCACAGCTACATCATTGGGCAGCTTTTCACAAGTGCCACAACTATTGACTGGAGATTCTCTTTTGGAAAGGATGCCAACTAGGCTAGATGATGTTCATAGTCTTTCATCTTATAGAGCTCCAGCAAGCAATGGTTTTAACCTGGGGTCTGGCTTACCAGAAGCAAGTGTTACAGAAAGGAGGCCTCCAATAAAGTTTGATCCCTTCACTGGTCAACCTTTCAAGTTTGATCCTTTCACTGGGGAGCCTATCCAGCAGCCAGGGCCAGTATCTCTGCCGTCTTCCCATTTTACTGGGAAGTATTACTGAAAATAACATTGTTAGTGGATTATATTTATGTTTTGTTATATTAAGCGCCAATCAATTTGGCTCTTCACATCAATGCATCTCTTTTCGTGGAATCACTAATACATGTCGTGTCTTTTTCTATTTTGTAGAACATTATACTGCACTTGTTTGGGTTGTTGTCTCTCAGAAGACATTTTTCTTTCCTAATCGCTGTTTCTGAAGAATGCTGAAGTTTAGTCTCTCTATTATTTTGTACTAAAGTGGCATGTGGATAGTCATTTAACGTTGAGATGGTGCGGTGGTTTCTTTTTCTGGCATCTTATTATATGGTAGTAACCCCTCCTGTTATAATATTTGCTAAATATGTTCCTCTAATCAGCATGTGAAAGTAACCTTTCCTTCTTTTGTGTTAAAATGCTTGGGTCTTTTTATCTAAGCATCAAAGGCTCATCCAACTTCAGTTGCTCATTCTAATTGTATATTGTGGCAAGTCTGATTTGAAGGAGTTGATTAATAAATTTTCAACATAAAGGTCAAACTATTCTATATAATAAAAAATATAGACTGAAGAAATAATAAAAGTTGATTGGTTCTTGAAGCTCCATCTCTCACGAGTGTTTTGTTGTTTAACCTACTGGACTTGTGAATTATAAACATCATTCTCTTGTTCTTTTCTTTGCAATATTTTTTTTACAAAGTTCATTATATATATATTAGGGTTACAAGTTTAACATCTCACTCATGTGTTGAGCAAAGTACAATAAGGCATAACTAATAATTTATGTTATTTTGCATATATTGAGATGTGTTGTTGCCAAGAGGGCTCCAAGGGGGAAATACCCATGTATATTAATTTAACCCATTTTTCTAAATTTGTTTTTTGTATATCAACCTTCCCATTTTTTATTGAGTGTTCTCAAAGCCAATTATTGAATACATGTAAGAGGGTGGGCACATCCCAGACTTATTGGGCACATGGGGGTTGAGTACAATCAACTTGAAGAAGAGTGTGAGTCAAGAAAGACAAGCGAAAGAGAGGAAATTGGTATGAGTTGGGACAACAGTTAGGAGAAGGAAGCTTGTGTGCATGAGAAAAAAGGGGAGAGCTTAAAGTTGGTGCAACCATGGAGAGCGGATTCTAGAGCAAGCTGGAACGTATTTGGAGCTAGAGATTGAAGAGCCAGGTTGTCAAGCTTGTAGAGTGAACTCTGGAGTGAGTTGCACTGTAACATTAAGTGTATGTTGTTGGTTTGCTGGTAGTTTGCCAGAACATATTTGGTGCGTTTTGGAGCTAAAKATTGAAGAGTCAAGTTGCTAGGCCTGTAGAGTGAACTTCAGAGTGAGTTGCACTATAACATTAAATGTTTGTTGTTGGTTTGTCGAGAGATTCTTAGCTACCTGTCCCAAAGAAACCCTTATGAACAAATGACACATTCCTTGGGATAATCCTGATAAACGGATGGTACATCCCTTGGGTTATCCTTGATAAATGAATGGCGCATTCCTTGGGTTGGGTAGATCAGGAGGAAGAGAGCTGGTAGAAAAATTGGGATAGTTGTAGGAGAATATCAGTTGGGTTATGAATTTTATGAGTTGTGAGTGGACTGTGAGAGACCACCCTTTTTTGTGGATTACTAGCTTCAGCTCGGGGGTGACAGAGTGTTGAGATTTTGAAGAGTCAGTTTATGGTTGGGTGGAATGTCCGTCCCAAGCAGCTGGTTGCACAATTCTTATTTAAAGATAAGTGTTTTATCTTGTTGAGTTATTTACATGTGTTATTGTTGTGCATGAACTATGTGTAAATGAGAGTGACTTATATGCTGCTGAAATGAGTGATTTAGCTGCATTTAATGTTGATTATTAGCATGCTTTAGATGCATTTGTTTTATGGTTATAGACAATAGCTAAATCTATTTTAAATTTGTAGTTGTAAGCTACAGGAAATTGGCTAACGATAAATGAATTATTTTAGTTAGCAGAAATTTCATTTTTATGTGTATTTTGCACCGTAATGTCCATCCATTGGGTTGGGGAACGTTACATTATGGTATCAGAGCTGTAAAAAGGGAGTTTTGTGTGAGGCATTCTCAACCCCAGCGGGGTAATTGTTGCACTTGTCAATGATGCAACATTCATCTTCATGCATAAAATATGCACTTCCATAATTTTCGAGCTTGCCACCATTGTTCATGCAATGAGATTTGGATAGGCGAAGGAAAATCATGTCATTGTAAAGAGATCAAAACCATGGGAAGCAGTACAAAGTGTTCCTACAAAATCTATCTACTTTTTTGGTCCACCCGTTGCAAGAATATTGTTTTGTATACGTGGGTGTAATTTTATGGTATCATAGCTTGCTTATAGGGATTTGGAAGAATTATTTTGTAGATGAGAAACATAATGAACGTAGTCATCTTGGACTTAGGTGTGAGAAAAAATTATAGAAACTAAGAAGTGTAAAAGTAATGGTCGGAAAAAGCATGCATGGATTTGTAATGTGGGAGAATGATTAACGTGACAACCTTGAGACATTTAGCAAACCACAAGAATCAGGGGAGCCATAGGATCCATAGCGGTAATTATTATTTGGGGTCAACCATCGGTTGATTGGGGTTGAACACATGTTATATGTAAAGAATTCATTATGCTTTAATGATGATCTGAGATTTTCAATGTGCTAGTTGGCAAAGTTATATACAACTATATATTGTTCGACGACATCGATTTTTTGGATGATTGTGGTCCTTGGTGATGCCTCTTACTCTCTTAAATAAATATCTTTTGTTATTGATGTGTTTTAATTGTTGGGGTGGTGCTATTTGATATGGCGTTTGTGAGTGTTTGCAAGGTGATCAAAGGAATATCGGTTGTGTGGAGATATTATTGCCACTTTTAACCTACTAAAGCATGTAATTGTCATCGATAGTGTGCAATAGAACAATGGGAATATTGACCTTCATAGAGTATTGAATGGTCGTGTTGGAGTCATCACCCACCCCTAATAGTTAAAGAAGATAGTGAGAGGTTGTGATTGGATTATGTTGAAGGGGCTCCTATAGAATGATTGTATGGAAAGCTTGACATTGGTCGTTTTGTACATGTAGTAATCCATGGCGTGCTCCTTGTTTCTACGAAGCATTGCCTGCCCACAACTTTGTAATAAACGACAAGTTAAACATTCTCCTTCAACATAGAATTAAGTTGATTTTAGTGACTAAGGTAACATGGTGTTGATGGTATGCATCGTATATTTGTGTGAAGAACAACCTCTTARTACCAAAGGCAATGTGAATGAACAACACCTTGACAAACAATTTCCTTGGACTTATGACCACTTATGTACATTAATTAAAGGTATGACCACCTATSTACATTAATTAAAGGTTTTATTAATAAAGTTAAGAGAGGAAATGAAAATGTAGTTTAATTCAAGGTTTTAAATAAAAAGTTAAGAAATAAAAATGTAGCTAAAGTAAAAATCATAAAGAATTAATCTCCTTCAAAAAAATTTCCTTGAACATTAATTAAAGGTTTTCATAAGAACGTTAAGAGAGGAAATGGAAATGTAGAAAAAATCATGAAATTAAAGGTTCCTTTAAGAAAGTTAAAATGAAAAATCATGAAATTACAGGTTTTAATAAGAAAGTTAAAGGAAAAATCATGAAATTAAGAAAGTTCCTTAAGAAAGTTAAAGGAAAAATCATGAAATTAAAGATTTCTTTAAGAAAGTTAAAGGAAAAATCATGAAATTAAAGGTTTTAATAAGAAAGTTAAGAGAGGAAATGGAAATGTAAATGTAGCTAAAAGAAAAATCATGAAAGATTTGAATGGAAAACACCTTGGCAAACAATTTCCACTAAAAAAACATTAATTAAAGGCTTTAAAGGTTTGACAAACAATTTCTACTAAAAAACATTAATTAAAGGCTTTAAAGGGTTTAATAAGAAAGTTAAAATCATGAAAGATTTGAATGGAAAACATCTTGGCAAACAATTTCCACTAAAAAACATTAATTAACGGCTTTAAAGGTTTGGCAAACAATTTCCACTAAAAAAACATTAATTAATGGCTTTAAAGGTTTGGCAAACAATTTCTACTAAAAAACATTAATTAAAGGCTTTAAAGGTTTTAATAAGAAAGTTAAAATCATGAAATATTAACACCTTGGTAAACAATTTCCACTAAAAAAAACATTAGTTAAAGGCTTTAAAGATTTGGTAAACAATTTCCACTAAAAAAACATTAATTAAAGGCTTTAAAGGTTTTAATAAGAAAGTTAAAATCATGAAAGATTTGAATGGAAAACACCTTGATAAACAATTTGCACTAAAAAAACATTAATTAAATACTTTAAAGCTTTTAATAAGAAAGTTTAAATCATGAAAGATTTGAATGGAAAACACAAACAATTTCCACTAAAAAACATTAATCGAATGATTTAAAGATTTTAATAAGAAAGTTAAAAGAGGAAATGGATAGATTTGAATGGAAAACACCTTGGCAAACAATTTCCACTAAAAAACATTAATTAAAGGCTTCAAAGGTTTTAATAAGAAAGTTAAAAGAGGAAATGGATATGTAGCTAAAGGAAAAATAAGAGTACCTAAGATTATAGGTGGAATTTGGGAGAAAGGG
>SNQJ01S0047439.1:7120-27245 GCA_010110895.2 Picea sitchensis | reverse complement strand
CATTCGGCCATTTTGTAATCCACAAAGATATCATAATACAAACTTTGCAGTCCTTTGTCGCGTTTATTATTTGTATGATCATTTATATGCTGTAAACCTTTGATCCTACACACACATTAACAATGTTTCCTAGACTAGCCAAGTCATAAACATTACATTTTATTTGCAATTTGACAAGTAATTTTTTACAAGGTTGCTAGGAGTAAAAGGGCTTACACCCTCCTAGCCTTACCTTAGTTGTTTTTGCATGCTCTAGGGAATAGAAGGGCCTACACCCCTAGAGATATTATGGAATCAACACTCATAACTAAGACTCCATTTACCCATAGATTAAAGACACTAATCTGAAATTTGCATTGGAGAAATAAATTACTTGTATTGAAATGCGTGATGTTATGAGATATTCAATTTGTTCAAAGTAGAATCAATTCTATATGTTATTAGCCTCTTTGAGCCTCTAGGGCGTCATCTTTGGTCAAGTATTTCTTGCTGCTATAATAAATTTGTGATACAACCATTAGGGTTGCAACAAAACACTCTTAAACCCTTACTTTACTCACTGGTCTACCATAAGAATTTGCTTGCAAGTTGTCATTGATAATCTACTTGATATTGGCTAATTGTTGGACAAGTTGCTTGTTGATTTATTGGGGTAGATATTGTTGTTGAAGCAATATTTTTCTACAACCGTAAGGTAGTCATAATATCTCTTCAATAACATCACTTAACAATTTTACTTTTATCACTAAAGTCTTGCTTTGACTTACTTGAGTTATACTAGTCATTACTAGCTTAATCTTTTGCATCTTTACTTGAATTTCAATGACATATATAGAAACTTTTATTGTCATTTACTTGCTAATTTTTGTCATTGTTTACTTCTATCTAGGACAACAAGCTTCAATTGCTTGTCCATTTGAATATTAGGCTTGTATATTTGTCTTTTCTCTTGTCTCGGGAAGGTACAATTCTCTTCTGCAAGTACTCAAGACTCTAGAAACCATTTACCATCACCAAGACTCACTTCCAATCCATCTTCCATTTCTTACCTTGACCTATAGGGGCATCATCTTCCATTACCTCACTTTCCATCTCATTTCCCCCTAGGGTCACCCAAGATACCCCCCTTGTGTAGGATTTATCCTTCACTAAAGCGAGGGGAGTACCTATCTGTGACAATGGGTAGGTATTCCCAAAGTTCTTGCCATCTTGTGGATTGGGTCGAGCTTTGCTCAATCTACAATTTGTGTGATAACAAGCATAACATTGGGATGTTCTCTCAAGAAGGGAAGAAATTGTATATCAATAGAACATGACAAATTCCAAATATCATTTATTCACCAGAGAACAAATGTAATGGATATATTACCTAATGCATGATAAGAATTGTGCTTGAGGATAGAACGTGATGATCTTGTATTTACCAAAGAGCCCCATCCTCCCATCAAGATTTTGATTGGAAAAGAGGAAGGAGATTTTGCATAAGTACACGATATAACATTTAAAAATGGACGTCCAAAGGGGTTAGCTCAACCGATTATTGCTAATGTTGTGGGAAATTTGGCTAGTTCAATGTCAGTAGGTGCCCAATTTGAACCCCTAGATTGGGAGTGCTTGTCTAAGTCGAAGGGTTTAATGCTATCCATGAGTGTGAGGAAGGGTTTAATGTTATAGAATAATATGGAACCTATGAATGAGAAAAAAGTTGAGGAAGAAAATAATAGATCTCTTTAGATAGAATCATAATTTGATGGAGAATTAGAGGATTTACATATATGTTAAGTATATTAACATGTGATCACAAGTGAAATTGTAACCTATTTTTGTAGTGTACCTAGGGGGTATAATATGGGGTACCTAGTGAGGTCCCAAGGGAAATAATAATAGATAGGTGGTTGTGTATTGCTATATATGGAGGTCATTTCTAGTAAATAAAGCCCACGTAGTAGTGTGAAAGCGATAAATGTAAGAAGGCTTTCTAGTTAAGGAAGGAAAAAACTCCACAAACAAAGATTGCTACAATTACAATATACTTTAGAATACCCCATTATGTTTCTTATACTTCGTTATATAGTACTATCTACCATAGTTTTAAAAACCGGAACCGAAACTGGTAATGAACCGGTTTCAATGAACCATTTGTTTTTAAAATACATAAAATATTTAAATTTTAACGAAAAAAAAATATTTTTAAGATTTTAAATCATGTTTCCAAAACATTAGAGACAACATATCCAAAGTATCCTCATGAATATATCAAAATGGCACCAAGTGAAATACATATCTAGAGATCAAAACATAAATACATAATCAATGAGGCTCTAAATGGCCTCTACAACAACAAATAACATACTAACAAGAGTCAAGACTACTAGTCACTATCTCATTGATCAACATGATCAACGATCAATCATCACTACTGCGAGAAGTAGAAATGGCATGAGCATCCTCGCCCTCGACATCATCATTTGTCTTTGGCTTGGACTTGAACTCGACCTCGACCTCAGATTCATCATTATCAGGGACATTTGTGACTATAGGATTTGAAGTTGCACTAGTTGTAGTAGTACGAGTATGACGAGGCACACGAGGTATACGACTACGCCTACTTGCAGTKCCACTAGGGCCTKCCATGTCTGAMTCTGGAATCAGACCTCCAAATCATAGTCAAGATCAAACTTTGGTGGGTGAGTCTCCACTACCCAATCTGAAGTTGGATCAACATCATCCAACACAATGGGATCTGAATCAGGTCTTTTGTTCAACAATTGGTTGTGCCTTAGCCAGAGGTTGTACTGCACAAAGACTAGATCATTTAACCATTTATGTTCTAAACGATTTCTCTTCTTCGTCTGAATCCTCTCAAAGACAGACCAATTGCACTCACACTTGGAAGCACTGCAAGTTTGACTCAACACTCTAATTGCAAAAWTTTTCAATTGAGGACATTGGCTTCCAAATGACTCTCACCAGTGCACCACAAAAAACATAGTTAGTTGAGTTAGTTCCTTGAAGTAATAAATTATAAAGTTTAAAGTTTAAACAATTGAACTTTAAACTTTGGAATTGTTACCTGGCTCATCCACATCCCTTGCAATCTTTGCGAGGTTCTTGCCGAAGGTACTTGTGGCTCTAGGCCCTCATACAAGCCATCTTTAACCTCCCCAGTCAAATCTTCTCCAAGTTGAGATCTGTAACAATACCTTGGGTTCAGGAAATACCCAACTGCATGTATAGGGCGATGGAGTTGATTGTTCCATCTACGATCAATGATCTCCAAAATAGGCCCATACTTGGTCACTCTATCCTTGTATGATGCCCTTATTTGCTCCTTTTTCCTGATCTATATCCTCATAAATGTAACCCATGGGCAATTTTCCCCATCCACTAGCTGCAACACCTTAACAAGTGGCTCAACAATTTTCACAATTTCTGTTGTTTTTTTCCAAATGTGGGATCATTAAATTTATTTTTGGTGTCTTTGCCATCTTGTCTATGGGCCCAATGGGATGCATTCCATTCATCAGATGCAAACATATTTTGCAATTTATTTGATTGGGAAGCCATAGATCGCAATGTCAAGAAGTGAGTTGCAAATCTATTGACGACATGCCTAAGAAGTTCCATGTTCTCTGTGTTTTTGCTCATCAGGTTCAAAATCCATGAGTGGTTGTAGATGTACTTTGTGATGTTTTTGGCATGCTCTATAGTGTTTTTTATCGATTCTTATCTGCCAATGTCTTCAAGCATGAGGTATATGCAATGTGCAACACATGGGGTCCAAAATATGGTTTTTTGTTTATCCTATAACATCTTTCCAGTGAGAACATAGTTAGAGGCATTATCTGTGATGACCTTAACAACATTGGCCACCCCCACCTCCATAACAACCTCATCTAAGATCTCAAATAGAAATTTTTCATATTTTACCCTATCGGATGCATCAACTGATCTCAAAAACATGGTTCTTTGTGGGCAAGAGACAAGGAAATTTATGAGAGTATGGTTCCTTCCATCACTCCATTCATTTTACATGATGGTACATCCTGTTTTAGCCCATGATACTTTGAAATATGTCAAGTATTCTTCAATGGATGTGACCTCTTTGTGAAAAAGAGATCTCCTCAAATCATGCATACTAGGTCCTTTGAAGCCCCTACCACAAGCAATAATGGCATCCCACATAGGTTGGTAATATGGTGAGCAAGCAACATTGAAGGGGATATATGCATCATACCACCATCTAGTTATGTACTCATAAGAAATCTCTCTATATTGTTTCTTCTAATGGTCATCTAAGGTGGGTTGAAATTGAGTGGGTTGACCTTGAGAAACATTGGCATTATCGGAGCCAGAAGTGGGGAGAGGTGTGAAATACCTTTGGATGATATTTCTCTTTTTACTTTTAGGATGATGCATAGTATTTTCACTTTCAAGGGGAGGGGGAATATAACGAAAAGGGTCTCTAACATCAGTAGAATGAATAGATGAAGAGCCCTCATAATCAAAAGTGGGGTTGGATGCCCTCATTTGTGCTACAGTCCTCTTCCTCCCTATTTCATCCTGTATAGTCTTTTCCCCATCTTTTTCTTATTGGTAGTCATTAAGTAATTTTTGCATCTCTTCTCTAATAGGCCCAATAACATCTAATGGTGACACATGATTTAACTTGGCCTCTAACACTAGCCAAGTGTTCTTTCAACCTACGAATTCCCCCCCTGATGCATTTTGACAATACTTTCTATACATTAGACCTTCAATCAACTCAGCATGAACCTGTGTGAGATCTTTAGCTTTTGGGGCCATTGTAAATTTGTAAATGTAAACTCAAGGGCTAAAGAAAAGGTGCAATTTTCACAATGCAATCAATCTGAAAATGCAAAGAAGGAACCTTGTCTTAGACTCTTACTTTATCTTCTATGATTCTATCTAAGTTTCAAACATTCAACAATCAAGATTGAAAAAAAGAGTGGAAAAATTTCAACATACCTCTAATCCAACTCCTCTAAAATTGAAGATGAACTATAGCCTCCTAGTTGAGATGCCAAATCCACCACAAACTACCCAAAACACTTGCCCAAGAAGCTCCTCAATGTTGCTCTTCAAGAATCAATGTTGCTCCAAAATCCAAATGCTCCCAAATGCTTCCAAATGCTCAATGAGAGAGGTGTGAGGCACTTAGAGGGGAGTGAAAGTGTCTTATAGATTAGAATTAGGGTTTAAGATCTTAGGTTTTAGGTTGAAATGAAAAAAATAAAATTTTTGAGGTCTGCGGGTCTGCTACAACCGGTCCGAACTGAACCAACCAGTTTATGACGGAATCGGTCGGTTTGGTACCGAACCAGCCAATTTGGTACCAAACCATCCAGTTCTGTCATAAATCGGTCAATCAGTTTGGTTTATTGGCCGGTTCAAACCGATCGACCATCAAACCAGTCAAACCAACCGGTTCCGGTTTGACTGGTTTTTAAAACTATTCTATCTACCTCCTAAGAACATTCTAGAGAAGGAACTTTCTAGTAGGCGGAACCTTCTAGTGAGCCATTTTACATTTATTGCTTTCACACTACTATATAAGCCTTATTTACTAGAAATGGCATTCATACATAGCAATACATAGCCACCGATCTATTATTATTCTCTCTGAATACCTCCCTAGGTACCCCGTATTATCTCCCCTAGGTACACTACAATTTTGATATAACTTATATTACATTGGTATTTTTTACATATATATTTTGATGACACTTATAACTATATGTTTTCTTGTTATTTACATGTTTTGTTGAAATATGTTGTGTGGCTAATCTAATTGTTTTTAAATGGAGATTTAAGAGATTTCAACACACACGTCATCATCATCAATTAATTTTAATAGATGTATATAATATATGTGTATTTTTTTTTTCTATTGAACCTAGATATTTGAATAGTTTGAAATAAATAAACAAATTTATGATGCATGGATCATGAGTGTAGCACACTATTTAGTATGAAGCACTTTTCTCCCACAAAAAATATAAACCATCACTGAGAATAGGATTGGAGATGTCACTCGATTGTTGATGGTAATTAACAACCGAGAAAAAGGAGAAACAGAGAAAAAGGTGAATGAAAAAGAGTGAGAACTAATAGAAGACATGTTTTTGTGTTTATATTTATTTTGATATAGGATTTTATCATATGCTTATAGATAACTACCATAGTATGGAACATAAATGAAAATTTAGTTTACTCTTATCACTAATCTATGTGATCTAATTAACTATGAAAGTAAAACTAAAATGTATCAAGCTGGAAGGTGAGGAAGCTACCTGGGATATGAAGAAAGGGAGCTCTCTCTAAATATCTAAGGAGGACAAGATTAATTACCGAATAATATGGAGTGTTGGTATCTTCATGTAAAACTACTTGATTCGATCTCCAAAACAATGCAATATATTACCATAAATCCATTACGCGAATGATAAGAACAATAATTCTTGGAAGGAAAATTTGAATACCCTCAAAAGAAAGTATCGTCCTTTGTGTAAGGTTGAAATCAATAAGGAAATACTCATGATGGATCCAAGAAACCCTAGATTTGAAGAAATAGATCCCACAAGAGAAAGAGACCAAGCTAGTAAATGAAGGATCCAATTGAGAAAAACCTCCAAGGGATGGAGGTTTGAGGACGATAGTATGTAAAAGAAAATCCAAGAGTGTAGAGAGAGGAGAAGGTGAGTAGAAATCACAAATCAAGTGTTAATCTGAAATAGTATTGACATATCCAATGTCAAGGAAAATAACCCCCCATCAATCACATACTCGATTATGTAAAGAATAGGAAACAATATAGGGGTATAGGTGAACATTAGAATAAATATTGGATCAAGTATTTTATTCATAGGACTTGATTCATGGGCTTTATTCAAGAAACACAAATTGTACAAGAGATTTACAACTTTTCTCCCCCCAAAAAAGTTCTAGTATAGAAACGATGAACACACATTATATAGTTGGAGAATTTGAGGACTATTTGTTTTTTTTTTTGTCAAATCCTTTTGTTTCCTTTTTTATTACTTATCTCTCTCTCTTATTTATGTATCTATGTATTGATGTATGCATTGTGGAATGGATGCATGTTTTCTTATGGATGAACATTGATGTATAATTGTTGTTGCAATATCTATGTATCTATGTATGCATTGTGGAATGGATGTATGTTTTCTTATTGATGAACATTGATGTATAACTGTTGTTGCAATATCTATGTATATATGTATGCATTGTGGAATGGATGTATGTTTTCTTATGGATGAGCATTGTTGTACAATTGTTGCAGATTACAAGTGGAAAAAAATGGTATAATATAATTGTACTTCTCACTAGAATATAATATTGGTTACATTATCGATTGTAACTAATTCAAGAGAAACATTAAAAACTGAGAAGATCTAATGAGATGCGTAGGTATTGATAGAAAGTTATCTTTTTGAATATTAGAAAAGGAAGGTCGAAAACTACTTGCAAAATAATGCGAGGAACAATCGTTGTCTAACAAAAGCAAGATCTTGTTTATTCACACAAATGCATAAGAAATTTCTTGAATTCTTCTAAATGAAATGAAGAAATTGAATGAAAATATCACTAGATGAATGATATTGATAAATAATACCTAAATGAGCACTTGACCAATGTTGATCAAACCAATTTATACAAGTAGTATGAGAAGGTGTTCAAAGCCTAATTTTGTGAATATCAAGCCTATGAATAAATATTGTCAGTGGGAAGCATAGACTGAACACTTTTCACATCTCTGCATAGTATTATAAACTTTATTGCACATGTTCTTGTTAGAACATAGTGTTGGTGACATTGTTCGTGAATGACCTCCACTTGAATAAGCTAAAGTCGAAGCTAATAAAAAAGGGTCAGATGAACTTGGATAACTACTTTGAAAGAGTTAGAAATGAATGCTATCAATATCAGGAAATAGAAACATGATCTTCAATTGAAAATATGGAATTCTAGTTGTACATCAACCTACATGAGTGATTTTTCTACACAATTCTAACATTGTTGCATTTGATTTTGATTGAACATAATCTATAACAAATTTTTTAGCATTATTTGTAAGTTAAGACTGATGTCAGAAGTGTTCCAATCCATGAAATGAAAGAAAAGAAATGTACTTGTGATTAAATAAAATTTGAAAATGTAATAGCCTTGAACCTAGCTAACATGTAACTTAACCCAACAAATAAAGGAGGAAAATAATCTAATATATAATCATATACAAAACAATTCAACTTTGAAACTTCATACAAACTCAAAAAATAAATATAAATCCATTTTTTTTTCTTTACTTTTTTTCAATTAATTTTTTTTTTTAAATAATATATCACAAACCACTTTAATTTTATTTGTTTCCATCAATAAAAAAAAACAAATATTCAATAAATATTCCTTAATCCCACCACTATATATATATTGGGAAAATCTAATATCACAACTACGTTCCATACCACCAATACATGCATTCATATGTGTTCCCCTCATGCTAAGCAAAAGATCCAATCACTCAATCTCATAAAACACATTTTGTTATTTTGTATTTACAAGTCCARTCCACATACCCCTTACATGTGATTTATACTTGTCMATATCATCTCAAAATCCACATGTAATTAAAGTCTTCATCCGCTCAACATTCCCATGYAATCAATACTTTTCCTCATCCTCTCAACGCTCACATGAAATTAATATTTATAATATTTATTTTTCCATCTCATATTACTACAACCATGTTTTTATCAACGCTCACATGAAATTAATATTTATAATATTTATTTTTCCATCTCATATTACTACAACCATGTTTTTATCAAAATAGATATTTCATACTTAATTACAATATGCMATATAGATAGATCTCTTCAATTTCCACACATAATTCACGAAATATTTTTAATGCCATATAGATAGATCTCTTCAATTTCCACACATAATTTACCAAATATTTTTAATCTTTTACATGGAGTCTTAATTTCTCAAACTCCCAAGTAAAATAATGCATAATTACTCATATATATTAGACACGAAATTTCCAATTATGTAATCTATAATTAGTGATATGATACTGAAATCGGTACTTACATTAGGGATTATGTGGACTACATTTTCATGAGGCATTAATTTGATGCGGGTATGCCCGATGTTTTTTGAGTATTGCATTATCAAAAACATTTTCAATTTAACTTTAGTTTTGTTTCAAGTTTTATAGATTTCTAGTGCACATAACAATGTTTCAATATTGTATATTGTATTGTTTCAATATTGTATATTGTATTGGTGCACATTCATAGTTTAGAATTAGAAGCTAAATTTTGGAAATGTTGTAGAGGATATATTTCTCTACCTACACACTAAATTTTAAAATAAAAAAGTGAGTTTTGAGTCTTGACCAAACGCTTAAATCAAGAATTAGAGTGTAAATAAATTTTTACGTAAATAGTAGTTTAGTATTTTGATCGGCACTCACTCTTTTATTAGAGGTTAGGTTTGGAATTTGGATAGGATGTCAAGGAATGTGTTTCTACATGGTCACCAATTTTCAGCTGAAATTGATGTCGTATAGGTGTCCAAAACTAGCACATGATGATTTCTAGATTTTATTTCTGTGTTGATAGAGGACTAGTATTTTGATCGACACACTTTCATACTTTGGAGTTAGGGTTTGAAATTTGGATTATATGTTGTAGAGGACACATTCCTATATCTTCAAGACAAATGTCATAAAAGTTTATTGATTTTAAGTGTTGCACCCTATTTAGAAACCACAGACAAACTTTTCCAGAAATAGGGGTTCAATATTTTTCCTTGGGTGCAACCAGTATTTGGAATTAGAGTCTGAAATTTTTACAAGATGTAGAGGACATCTTTCTTTACCTTTCCTCAAAATTTTATAAAATTTTATTGAGTTTAAGTGATTTAATAAATTCAAACATAGAGCGCGACAATACTAGTCTAGAATTTTCCACACGCGTATATTTTTCAAAATTGGATTTAAATATTCAAACTTCGAACTATGGATTGGATCTAGAAATTCAAGGCATAATAATTAGATTGTATTTTTCAAATTGTGTAATTGTTTGAGCTGCCTAATGAAATGAAAAGTCTTGGGAGTTGAATAGTCACTTACTCATAGCTTAAATATTTGGAACCTTGTTGTAATTGGTGCCTTTGGACTCTCATAGATTAGCTTATAGAGAAAGTCTATGTTGAATCCAAATACCTTGATGGTTTTGTGAATGTATGGAATTGAAATTGATGTATTTTCATTGAATAAATAAAAAACTAAGTTATGTATTGTGTATTCTTGTGTGTAATATCTCTTAAGTTGTGTGGTTTTCTATTGTGAATTTTCGTTGTGTGATTTTGATCACAACCCAACATTGCATCAAGTGGTGTTATACCAAGTTACATCTTTGGGAGAGGAAGAGACCAACATATGAGATCATTAGAAGTGATATTTCAATTCCTTGAAAATATTTCTTCTTGTGGTCGGCGGGTTTTAATGGAGGAAGGTGCATTAGCAATTATAAATGGCTAGAAGAGTATTCCTTGGAGACATTACCAAGAGTGCATTAGTATGTGAATAGTAATTGGAGAGAGAATTAATAGAAGAGTGGGAATAAACATGCCACCTATGAGAAGAAATCAAAGGAACCAGAGAAACCCAAAATATCAAGAGATGGAAGATACAAGATATATGAGAGAGCCAATAGAAGAAATAATAAGAAGAATGGAAAAGTTAGAAGCCAAACTCTTAAGTAACAATAGAGAAGAATCAAAACCATAACCTAAAGAAAAAGAAAGACAAGATGACCACGAAAGAGATCCTCCTATGAAATTGTTTTGAATTATGAAAGAAAGAGGTAAGGTTAGAGTAGAAATTTTATATATGATGGTACCCTAAAAGTTGAGAATTTAATTGATTGTATAGGAATAGTAGACACATATTTTAATTATGAGAAAATTGATGACCCTCATTGGGTGGATTTTGTTGCTACCAAGTTGAAGGGAATGCAATATTTTGGTGGGATTGTATTTAGAAAGACATAGTTGATAATCACAATGAGAAAACTAGGACATGGAAGAAAATGGCAAGTAATATCAAAAATAAATTCTTACATGTGGATTATCAACAATTTTTGTGTATAAGGGCCGAAAATTTGAGGCCAAAGGAGACATCAATGCAAGAATACACCAAATAATTCTTCATATTGTCAATCATATTAGGCATTAAGGAACCGAAATTTCAAAGGGTCATAAGGTATGTTAATGGCCTACAATTTCAAATTTAAGATGAGATGAGCACTCATTATTTTCATACTATAGATGAAGCATATCAAATTGTTGTTGGAGTTGAAGAGAAGGCTCTTATTAGAATACAACAAAGCACTTGAGGAAGAAGTCATGTAGCATTTGGGAGAATCCAAATACATACCAAAAATGATGATGAGGTAAGTAGTAGAAATCAAAGCTATAGATGAGTTAATAATTCTAGTAAAGGCATAGGTTTTGGCAAAGGAAGAGGAGGTAGGTATGTTCCTAAATGTTTTAACTGTGGGAAACAAGGGAAAAAGGTGGTAGAATGTTTAGAGAATCAAAATGATGCAAGAGAACATGTGGTGCAAGTGGAGGAGTCTTTTGATGGAGAAATTATTGTAGAATTTCACCACGAGCAAGGAGAAATTATGTTCAAAAGGGTGTTGCTCAAATTGGAGGAGAAAGTTGTTGAAGAACCTACACAAAGTAAGAATCTCTTCAAGACAAAGTGTAAGATACAAAGTAAGTGTTGTAATCTGATTATTGATGGAGGAAACACTACAAATTTAGTGTCTACATAAGTGGTATAAAAGTTAAAGTTGAAATCCCTATACTAGTGCATACATAATTTCATGGTTGTAGAAAAGACATCAAATTATTGTTTTTCAATAGTCCTTGTTGAATTTTCAAATGGGAAAAAATGGAAATCAAGTTTTATGCGATGTTATGTCCATGGATGCTTTCCATGTATTGTTGGATAGACCTTGGTTGTATTATAGGAGAGTATTTCATGATGGGATGAAGAATACTTATCATTTGATAAGGGAAGAATAAAATTTGGATTACATMTRGAAACTAATGAGAATGATGGAGATAATGGTAACAACAAGATTGTGTTTTGTTCAGTCAATGAATTCATGGAAGGAATGAAGACTTCAAAGTGTTTCCTTKCAATTTTTCCAAACATGGTTCATGATGAAGAAGATGAACAAAAAGCGACTAGAAGAAGTCAAATAATTGTTAGAGGATGTAGTGTCCCTAATCCAAAACCCTTTGTAAATGTACATATAGGTTGGTGAACCGAATTGGTACTAAGTGTAAATGTAATGAACATTAGGATGGTGAGCTAAGGACACTTGGTTTTGGTGTTGCACGCATCAAGGTAATGCGCAAAAGAGTGTTAAAAAGGACAAGGTGTGCACGGTCTATGTGTTGCGCGCATATGGGTAAGTGCGCACATTGCACTGTGTTGCACGTACTTGGGTTAGTGCATGTGAATGAATGTTTATGTTTTGAGGTTGGTGAGCTTGGACGCAGATAGGCCAATGCGCCTATCGATGTAAATATAATCATGAATATTAATATAATATTACATCATTGCATGTTGATTGACTCAGACGAAAAAGAGAAGGGGTGCCTGCTCCACTGGAAAAAGGGAAAAGGGGGGGTGAGTCGTAAGTCTTGGGGAATATTTTATGATATTTCCAGGAAGAGTGTAATGTAAGATATATATATTATTTTATCTTAAGTTCTCGAGGGTAGGGAACTGGTCACCAGGTGGCTTAAAGCTACTTTTGGAGGTGACAAATGTCAAGTGGAAGGCATGCAATATATATTGATGGCCTTAGTGTATTTTGGGTATTATGGTTATGATAATTATGTCATTATCACAGGGATTGCATGGGAGATGATCCGGGGAAATTGTGTATTTATCCTGTATTTGTAGTTGTGCATGGATATGAAAAATGTGGTAGTATTTCTTGTTGAATTAACCTGATGGCCCTAGTTATGAGTCGTGAAGAAGAAGATTGAGTGGCCGAGTGCGTAAGATCGTAACCTGTGTGCTTCAGAAGCTGGAACTTCAGTGTGTGTGATTTAGGAATTGGATTCCATGCAAAATATTAATAGAAGTGGTGTGCAACACCTAGATGGTAGTGCACCCAGTTGTACGACGTGGTCGGTATGCTGGTGTGTGCAGTTGCTTGATTTAATTTTCGTTGCTTAAGGTTGTTTGAAAAGAGATTGTTTCTTCCGTTGTTACAAGTTGTGTGGCACGACTCAAGTTTGGGTTGAGCGCATTACTTCAAGTGAAATTGCACGGATTTTGCTAAAATAGATTCTGCACAGTGTATCTTTAGAGTAACATTGGTCAGTGGTATGATGGGAATGTTGTAGTTTGGTTGACTTAGAGCATGTTTAAGGTGGTAACGGGACTCAATAGGAGGCTGGCTACGTTACAAAGTGGTATCAGAACTTTGTTAGAGGGTGTTATGGAGTGACGTGGCCCAACCTGGGGTGGCTAGGGACGTTACAGAGGAATACAAAGAGATTTTCACAGATGATATATCAATGGGAGTACCTCTAGTCAGAGATATTTCACATAAGATTGATTTGATACTTGGGTCGAGTTTTCCAAACAAAGAACCATATAGGATGAGCCCTGTAGAAAGTGAACAAGTCAATAAATAAGTTCAATAGTTGTTGGATAAAGGCTTGATAAGAAATATTTTGAGTCCTTGCATGGTACGTGAAGTACTAGTGTCCAAGAAAGGTGGAGAATGGAGGATGTGTATGAGCTCTAAGGTTATAAACAATATCACAATCAAGTACAAGATTTCCATTTCCAAGTATGGATGATGTTATGGATTGTTCGAGTGGAGTGTGATACTTTTCCAAGATTGATTTGGAGAGTGGGTATCACCAAATAACAATTAGAGAAGGAGATGAATGGAAAACAACATTCAAGACAAAGGAAGGACTATATGAGTGGTTGGTTAAATGCAATTTTGGTTGACGAATGCACCGAGTACCTTCATGAGGTTGATGAATGAGGTGTTGAAACCATTCCTAGGTAATTTTATCATTGTTTACCTTAATGATATTCTAATTTTTTGTAGAACAAAATATGAGCATTAGAGGCATTTGCAACAATAATGGAGTGGTTGAAAGATGAGAATATATTGATAAATTTGAATAAATGTACCTTCATGCAAGAGGAGTTGGTATACTTAGGTTTTGTGATTTCCTAAGAAGGTTTAAAGATGGACCTAGAGAAGGATAGGGATATAGTTGAATGGATCTATTCCCAAGAGCACTTCTAAAGTTAGAAGTTTCCATGGATTGGCAAGCTTCTATAGGAAGTTTGTTTATAATTTAGTGGTATATGTACATCACTGACTGACTGCATTAAGAAGGGAAGTTTAAAGTGGATAATAGTAGCTGAAAGGAGATTTAAAATGTTGAGGAAGAAGGTCACTAAATAGATAGTATTGGCATTACCATATTTCAACAAAGTTTTCTAAGTGGATTGTGATGTGAGTGGATCAACAATTGGTGCAATATTGAGTAAAGAAGGTAAGCATATTGATTTCTTTAGTGAGAAGTTAAATGATACCAAAATGAAGTACTATGTTTATGATAAATAATTCTATGATATAATTAAACAACCAAAGAAGTGCATATATTTTTCATTACCTAAGGAGTTTTTGTTGTATATAGATTGTCAAGCACTTAAGTATATTAACAATTAAGGGAAGTTGAAACATATACATATGAAATGTATAGAATTATTGCAAATTTGTTGTGAGAAATCATACTTTGCAGATAAGTTAAGCTCCCCTTAGTTGGGTTTTCTTCGGCTAAGACAGAATATAGCAAGTGGACACTAACATCCCTTGCTTCTGTCTATTCACACATGAAAATGAGAAGAAGGAAAAGGGAATAAGAGTGCACCTTTTTCGAAGGTTGTCCTCGTTGCTCCTTGTCGCTCCAACATTGGATCCAGTCTTAGCTCGAACACGATATTCCAACACTTAGACAGAACAATCTTCCTCTTCTACTACTTGCACAAAGTTAGATGAAAGCAATTCTAACTAAATGAAACAAGCATAAACATTCATATGTAAAATAAATGAGACAAAAGTATGGGAATACACCAAGATTATATTCATGAGAAAAAAAGGACATTGCTTACAATCACTTGATGTTGAGCAAGCTTCCTCCAATGCTCCTCCTATCCAACCCCTTTTGTGCATTGCCAAAATGTTACTGAATTATCTCTTAATGTCATAAGAACAGAGGTTTGATACTCTTCAGAACTCCCCTTTACCCTTGAGTGGCCTCCTTATATAGAAAATGAAGGCTCAACCACCATGGATTTTTTTAGGAGTATGGTTGAGGATATAACTCAACTAATTAGGATCTTTAGCCTAGGATAAAGTAGATAGATAGGACTTGAATCCCTTTGACCCAAACAAACTCCAACTTCCTAGAACCTTCCCTTCAAAAAAGGTGGAATTGGTTGTAACTAAAATGACGCTCCCCAAAGGATTAGCACAGAGTGTCACTGATGCTCTCCTACAGTTAACCAGGGAGTGTGACCAAGGAACTGACACTCCCTATATATGGGTAGGGGGGCGTGAGTCCTAAAAAATGGTCAAAAAATCAAGGTAAAAAGTGGTTTTTCGACCTTCAAATGATGAGTTTGTTTCACCAATTTGTCTAGGAAACATGATAGACACTTCCACATGATGGCAAAGTGTATTTATGCCTCCATGTGATGGGTTTTATTCTCCAATTTGTATAGGTAACATGACCAACACTTCCACATGATGGTAGAGTTGTGGCATTTGATTACGACACTTAGTAGATTATAAGTGTGACACTTAGGAATGTGGAAAATTGAGACCTACATAAGTGATACTTAAATGCGACACTTGGTAGAATGAGATACATAAGTGCGCCATTTAGTAGTGTGGAAATTTGGTGTGTAACAAGAGTTACTCATTTGTTTTGAAGCACAAATTAGGAAAGTCTAACAAGGTTGTTGATGCATTACTAAGTAGGAGAGTGTTGTTATTGAGTACTACAACTATTGAGGTTGTGGGTATAGATAGTATGAAATTTTTGTAGAATTTTAGAAAGCTTGTAAGGAACCATGGAGTCTGAACTAGACTCCATAGTTGGAATTTTTCACTTAGGATGGATTTTTGTTAAAGAAAAATAAGTTGAGCATAACAAAGGGCTCCCCGAGAGAGAATCTCACTAGGGAGTTACATAGTGGAGGATTGAGTGTTCATTTTGGCCATGATAAGACTAGAGATTTGGTTGAGGAAAGATATTTTTGGCCAAGTATTGGAAAATATGTGAGAAGATTGGTTGAAGGCTATATGATATGTTACCGTGCAAAATGAAGTAGTCAAAATAGAGGTTTGTATACACCATTGCATGTCCAGAGAAACTTGGGATGATGTGAGTATTGATTTTGTTTTGAGATTACCAAGAACTTAAAGAGGTAATGATTCCATAATGGTAGTTGTGGATAAATTTTCAAATATGCCACATTTTATTACATTCAAGAAGACAAGTGATGCTACGAACATTGTTGTTTTGTCCTTTTAAGAGATTGTTTGATTGCATGGGTTACCGAGTATCACTTCAAATAGGGATACCATATACTTAAGATTTTTTTTGGAAGACATCATGGAAGAAGTTTGGATCTAGATTGTCATTCAGTTTTGCATATCACCTTTAGACATATGGACAAATAGAGATTGTGAATAAAAGTCTTGGTAATTTTCAACAATGTCTAGTAGGAGATAAACCAAGGTAGTGTTATTTGATATTAGTAAACACTGAATTTACCTATAACAATTATGTCAACAAGTTTATGAGGAAGAAACCTTTTCAGATTGTGTATGGAAGATCACCAAAGGGAGTGAAATATTTGGTGAGTTTACTAATTGCAAAGCATGTGAAGAGTGCAGATGCAGAGTATATGAGAGATGTACATGAGTAGGTTAGAAATCGGTTACAACAAAGTAATGAGAAGTACAAGGAAAAGGTAGGTCAGAAAAGGAGAATGAAGGCATTTGTAGAAGGAGATTTAGTGATGGCACATCTAAGGAAAGAGAGGTTTCCTAGGGTGAACATATAAAAAGTTGAGGTATAAGAAGATGGGACCATACAAAATCCTTAAGAATATTTATGGTAATTCTTACATGTTGTACCTACCAGATAATATGGATATTTCACCAATCTTTAATGTTGTAGATCTTTATGAGTATCATGAATACCTTGAAGAAGTAGAGGAAACTAAGAAAGATCAAGTGGAAAATTAGCATAAATATATTGCATTGAAGAAGCAAGAGGAGTTTGAAGAGGTGTTAGTTGAAAGAGTTGGACCCAAGACTAGGAACAAAGAGTACAAAGAATATCTAGTTAAGTGGAAGGACAAAGATTTAGAAGATGCATCACAAGTTCCAAAAGAGGAACCTAGTCAACTTGTGGAACCATATTACTTTGAAAAAAATGCTAACCATATATCATGAGTAGGAGATCATGAAAATTTTAAATAGGGGAGTCTAATGCAAGGGCATCCCCAAGGCTTTGGCAATCTTGCCCAAAAATATTTTCAGTTAAGTTTTAATTTTGTTTCAAGCTCTTCAATTTTCCAACGTCCATAATAATATTCCAATATTTTTATTGGTGCACACTCATACCTTGGAATCATAAGATAAATTTTGGTTATGTAGTATATGATATATTTCTCTATCTAAACACCAAATTTCAAAAGCAAAAAGTGAGTTTTGACCCTGCACCCTGTTGAAATTTTGGTATGCTCGTTTAACCATAGACATTGTCACATCATTGTCACCCAACCATAGGCATTCACATGTGCCACCCCCGAGCACACTAACCTTTACTTAGAATAATTTTGGCAAGCATACTCCATAACCAACAGATAAACCCTAGTTTCTAACTGCAACAACAACTCAAGACAAGTAGAGCGCTCCTTCTCCAAGGGTAGCACACAAGAGAGAGAGTATCCATATCCATAGAACAAGTACCATACACAACTATAGCAGTTGCAGTTGCACTACTCTCTCTCTCAAACTTGTGCCATACTTAGCAAGAATATCACCAAGAATATCACCAAGAATGTCACCAAGAAAATCACCAAGAGAGAGACCAAGACCAAGAGATGACCATGCGCCCTTATTCATCCTTGTCGTTGTAACTGCAACTCTCCACAAGACTTGCGCACTAACTGGGTGTACAAATGAGCTAAAACGTCCTTTGTTTAAATTAATTTGTCCAGTGACTTTTCTGGTTGGGCTGACCTGACTTTTTGGTAATTATATTTTTTATGTTTATCTTTTTCCTGTGGAGTCGACTTGTATTTCTAGAAGATAATATTCTAATATTATTTATTCTTCTAGGCCGACTTCTAGGGTTTCCACACATCTATTTAATGGTTCACTTGCTCCTGGAATATTCTATTCTAATTCATAGGTTACACGTGGAAGTTAATACCTCCCGTAGCTACCAAAACATCAACACTCCCTCTTAGCTAGGGAGGTATTAACTAAGATGTTATTCATGTACTGGCCTCAAACATATCCATCCATATCATCTTACAGACTAGTCTACAGGTAGCATCACCATAGCCACACAAGCTATCATATGATCAAACACGTCATGTAACAAGTATCACCATCATAGTCGCACATTAGCCATCTAGCTGGAAAACACCTCCAACACTACCGGTTGGCCCTCCAACCAGTAACCTCTGATGCTACTGATCGACATTCTAACCGGGAATCATTTCTGATACTACAGGTCAACATCTAGTTCATAGAGAAGTAGTAACTTGTCAGCTCACAAAAAAATTGACTCAAAAATTTAACACTCCCTCTTAATGAGGAAGGTATTTCTATTGGCATGATCATCATCATTGCTTATGCGCTTTTGCACACCTCGGTAATTGTTTCGTTGTCAATCACAGATCTATATGTCATAGGAAGTTCTACACTTTCACTGGAGTAGCGTACCGGCCTTCGTTGGAGTAGCATACCAACCTGCGTTGGGGTAATATATTGGCCTGTGTTGGAGTAGCATACCAACCTATGTTGGGGTAGCATACCAGCCTGCGTTGGAGTACCAATTTGCACTAGGGTAGCATACCAACCTGCATTTGAGTACCAACTTGCGTTGGGGTAGCATATCATCCTACGTTGGAGTACCAACCTGTGTTGGGGTAGCATACCAGCCTGCATTGGAGTATCAACCTATGTTGGGGTAACATACCAGCCTACATTGGAGTACCAACCTGCACTGGGGTATCATATTGTTATCACATGAAGTTGTCATGGGTCATATGTAGTTTTTTCATGATGACTAAGTCCTTTGTTTGCACATGGAAAAACCATGAGTGAAATGCACCATTCAGAGCAGTCCATTTCGAGCTTGAAATACAAGCAAGCAGACAAGCTTGATTTTCAATGGTGGAGATCCCATGTACAGTTCATATTAGCCGTCAGATTGAGCAAAGAATAAGTCACGACCATCAGATCTCATTGGAGAGAGATCGACGGTGGGGAGGCATTGCGGGGATTGGGAAGAAAATTAAAGTTTACGCAAGTTGTGAGCCCGCAATCCCTCGGGATTGTTGATTTTGCTAGATCAACATATCAACGGTGGATATCGATCCCACTACGAACGAGCATCTTTGCATTGCAGAGATCGGAAAGGAAATTAAAGAGTGAGTGAGTTGAGTCTCTGCAATCACTCGTGGTTGTTGATCTTCAAGAAAGGGACATGTGTCCAATGATCTCGCACTCTGAGAGGAATCAAGCAGAAGCTGAGTGAGTAAAGGACTCCCGAAGGCCTGAAGCTCTGAAGATCCGGAGTAGATCCAGATCGTTGATCAAAGTGGACACATGGCAGGAGATCTTGCACTCCGACGGATAACCACTTCGGACGGAAGATAGATGTGAGAAGCCAGAACTCCTGAAGGCCCGAAGCCCGGAGT
>SNQJ01S0047438.1:62371-76949 GCA_010110895.2 Picea sitchensis | reverse complement strand
TATTCAACAATTTGTCAAAGAAAAACAATTTGTCAAAGAAAAATCATGGTTTTAGACAAAAAAATATTTCTTTCTTCATCTTTCATCTCATTTAAAAAGATATTTCAAAGATTCCAATAAAAAAACTTGAAAAAGGAAGTTTTCTAAAAATTAATTGGATAACTTGAATAAAATTATTCAAGACTTGAAAATTCAATGAGTAACTAGAGCTTTATAACTAGTACGCACCAAATAATTGTGAACACATAATTGAATGAAAAATTATATACAAACTTCAATGACTAGAACACAAAGGATAATTTGTTATGGAAATATAAAAGATTTAAACCAAATCTTCCAATGACTATAACACAAAGAATAATTTGCTATGAAAATATAAAAGATTTAAACCAACTCTGATAATGATCTTGGGCAACAATTTTAATTGTGAGCAAAGAATTGAACTTGAGCAACAATTTTAATTGTGAGCAAAGAATTGAACTTGGGCAACAATTTTAATTGTGAGCAAAGAACTGGATGAAAAGTTAAATACAAACTCCAATGAGTATAACACAAAGGTTAATTTGCTATGGAAATATAAAATATTCAAACCAACTAGTGAACTTGGGAAACAAATTTCTAAGGCAATAAAAGGCTCAAAATAATTTCAATAATTGTGAAATGTGTGAGTGAACTATGATTTTATAGAAGTAATTTTGAAATCCCAATGATAATGGTTCATATGCATGTAATGTTTTGTTGGATTCTATTATTTGATTATGATGGGACATTTGATCTATCCAATGCTTGGATATTAATAATTATTCAATGTATCTAAGGGGATTTATAATTTATTTGGGGTTGCATATGAACTTTTGTTTTTTCCAAAGTTTATAAAACGAACGATGTAGTAATTGGCCATGTTTTGTTACTTTGATAGGAGAGAAAATAAAAAATTGTAATTTAGAAATTTAGAGAAAAAATTACTTTGCATCAGGATAAATTCTATTTTCATCTGGTTGAACGTGTTATCAAAGAAATTTTAAACTTTTGATCTATGAACACTAAATTTTTTTGTGTTGTAAAATTTGAGTTGTGCTCCATCCGAGGCAATTTTAACTTTCAAAACATGGTGCATCGAAGAAAATTTTGAGTTTTATTCACTATATCCGGGGTATAGTTAAATTTGGCATATAATAGAGTTTAGAAGTAACTCATTAGTTAGTTGGTTTTAAAGATTCTGATTGGGTTAGAAACCCTAATTATTAAATGTCTATTGCAAGTTATGCATCAACCTTAGTTTCATACTTGTCACTTGGTATTGCAAGAAACAAAATATCCTTTATCTTTTTTTTTTAGCAAAATCAAAGTAACAAGCAACAATTTGTGCCATTCATGAATTTCTTCAACTTAGATAGATCCTTTTAGAGTTTGGATTCCAATAGCAACATTTGACCACTCTCTAGTGTGATAGTTAGAGTACTATTAATCTTGCTAAGGATCCTATCAAATATCCATGCAACAAATACATTGAGTTAAATATGCACTTCATTCAGAAGCTTCTTCAAGAATGCACCTTGTTACCACCCAAATTGTATTTAATGATAAAATCTCTAATCTACAAGGTGCAAATTAAGGGGAAACTATTAGGATGGTCATCATTGTCATCGTAGTAACCTATCCTCTTCACTTTATCCTATCTCTCCTTTGGCTGAAGGGGGGTATCCCTAGTAGGATTAATAATCCCAAGCAATGAGGCACAAGGTGAAGTTGAGAGTAGCCTTAGTAAAACATAATTTTGGGGTTTTTATGCTTTTAAAATAGGTAATAGAAGGAAGTAGAGATCAATTCCAAATCCAATAAGGGCAATGGGGTCAAGGTGAATTAAAGAGGTTTATGAACGAAAGATTAAACCCTCTTAACAATTGGTCTAGTTCATTCAAGGATTATGACTAAGAGATTATAACCAAGAGGAAGAATAATCCCTCATCCAATCAAGATTAACAATGGAGATCAAGGTTCAAAAAGAAGGTATCCTCATAGGAATAACCTTCACTAAGAAGATCAACTATGGCTTAATAATTTTACTTAAGACTTCTTTCTAGGGTTCCAAGATGGATAGAAAAAGAAAGGCACCAAATATTCACCAAACCAAAAAAGGAAGAAGGATTGAGTTACCCTAGAACATCTTCCTTCCAAGTGGTAGATTTTACCCTTCAAATGGATTGATCTAGTTATCTTGTACAAGACTAGAGATTTTCACCATTAATCCTTTTGCACTAAATAAGAACCAATATAGAAGCTCCAATATTTTACAACAATCATCCACAAAGAAATAAACTTTTATGCAACCATATTCTACAATAAATATATGTCAATGAAGCTCCAAGGAGTGGAAGCTCCAAAAATCCAACCATGAGTCTAGATCAACTTCCTTTACAATATAATATTAATATCTCATGGAGATACTTATATTTAGCCTAGGGATGAGTAAAACTTTATTTCCTCCAACCAAATAATAAAAAACACATAAAATAGTGAGGTGATCAACCACATGTACAATACTCCAAAAAAAATATATCGAAGAAAGTGGGACGTCTCCATCAAAGAGGGAAGAAGATGAGTCAACAGTGAAACATATAGCCTCCAAATTCCTCCAAGTGGATACATCCACAATGAACTCCTCAAACTAGGAAATGGAAACCTCTTAGATCTCCCCCAAGGTGGATGTATATCTCTCCAAGGGGAAGCATCCCAACAAGTAATGAATATATGATCCCAAGAGTGCATGACCTCCAATAGATGCATAAAAATATGGGCCATGTGGCCTCAAGATCTAGGGATGTCTTCACCATGGGAATATATCAATAATGAACTCCATAAATAACCAAAACACTTAAGAAAACGATGTGGGTCCTTCCTCTAATGAGTGGTCAAAATTGTGGTGAAACTTTTCCCGCGATAGATTTTAAAAGCACCATAACTATGTCAAGTTTTCCCTATTTTCTATCATGAACACATTTTGGAAATTTCATAGCCATTCTACATCTGATGGTATTGATCTAGCAGAATTCTAAGCACTTTCTCAAAACATAACTTCTCCTAAATATAGGCTTCCCTAAAAACATGAAATTCTACCCTAGATCTAGGGTTTGAAGCCTCCTATATATTCTCTAAGGTGATATGTCCCATCAACAAGCATGATACAATGTGAAAAGTAACATTCAAAGTGGACTTCATCCTGAAATCAAGCAAGTTGATCCATGATACAAGGCCTCAACATGTGGAGTGTGAATAACACTCAACCATGTCCATGAAAGTAAGGGATGACCCCCCTTAATCCAACAATATGCCTCAACATGTGTGTACAATAATCCCCAAAATGGCATGTGTAGACCAAAAAAGCATGAGGAATAGTGGATCCAAGTAAGAGTAAGTTAAAATATGCCATGAAACCATATGGAAATTCATCACGATCCCCACCAACTCTTCAAGGAGAAGAATGAAACCTCATCAATATGGTGGCATGTTCCTCCAAATATGTGAGATGTGGCGTGGCATGGAATGGATAGTCTAGGTGCATGAAGAAGGATCCTCAAGTTCATAGGGAATTGTGACCAATTCCTTGGGAGTTGTGAAGATGCATCGAGATTTTTGAAGATGCCAAATGTCATGATGAATCCAATGCAATGCCCACTTGTATCCCCATTTTGTGGGATAACTAAGGAGATTATGTCTCGAGGCCCTCAGGTTGAAAATATGGAGTGTCGAGAGACTACATGACCAACAGTTTCCACTTGCACAGATGGATACCCTTCTCACCACCATAGAGGTCATGATTTTTAGGATGGAATCCACAACACTTACTAGCTTCCAGAAGGCAATGGGCCTTTCTCCATGAGGTAAAAGTCAGGTATTATGGTGAGTGTCATTTCAATATTTGAGGCATTTTGAGTATGTTGTATGTTAGACTGATTTATATTTCATGATCTATGCTTGGACATTATGCCTGTTGCCTCGCTTCACCTTGGTGGTTGACATTGTGCCCTAGTAAGTGGTCTTCCTAGGGAATGGGTTTGTTACTAGGAACGCTCTTGAAGAGCCATCGTACCGTCCCAACCATACTTACTAATTTCCATCACTAAAACCCCACATTTCCTTATCTCTTGGGATTTTAGGGTGTAATGACCCAAGAAGGGGTTGTCCCTAATTCTATGGGAAGAAGGAGCTGAAGGCCCAGAGGGATTATTGTTGGTTAAAAAGATAAAATCCTCTATATATAAACCTTCCAGATGATTTTTCGAGGGATCCCCCAAGAAAGCAATGAAACACTTATCTGTAAGAAAATGGGGACCCACAAGAACAAATAATTGAATTCTTAGGGGCTTAGCTAGAGGATAGGAGGTCTCATCACAAGACAACCTATCATGATCATGGGTATCTAGTGATATGACATTACCATCATCTGGTCACCAACCCAGGGTAATGGCTCTAATTTGCATGGTTGAGAGAAAGAGGGTCTCATCATGATATAGCCTTCTCATTTCTGCAAGGAATTCATGAGTGACACTATCATTATCTAGACACCACACTAGGCAGTGGCCTTCAACTCATCCTTTTAAAAATGAATGGCAAGAGGATCGGCTTGGAAAAAGTGCATTGAAAATGAAGGTGCCACACACCCTCTACAAAGGAACCCTTATATGTCATGAGCCCCATGCTCAATGAGTCTTGATCCTTAACCACTTCATCCACTTTACATGGACTATAAAGGGATTACTTGGGAAACACTCCTTTACCTAGGGAAATATCTACCCAATAGAACACCTCGTCAACCCTCCCATATCCAAGCTTGGAAAGTCGCATAATTTCTTTGAGAACTTACTTGTTTGACATGGTAGTCTTTGATGCACATGTGCATTCTTAAGTGGCTCATTTATTTATTTGATCTACTCATCATGATATTTTGAATTGAGATCCTTGGAGGGCGTTCTTATTTTTCTTTGTAGACCCTAGTTGGTGGACAATTTTGGAGGAACAAGCCTAGCTTGGGCTTCCATGGGGCTTGAAGCCCACAGGTTGATACCAAGGGACCACATACCAAATGAGATATACATACCTTCGGTGGTATAGAGGACACCTTGGATGACATTCCATAGCCCTTGCATGCCAAATGTTTTTCCTAGGAGAGGAAAAATGTCATTTTTTGGAGGCTTGACGTCATGTTTGAGGGGCTTGATGTGGTGATGAATACACATGGCATGTTTTGAAGGAAGGAACCCTTGTATTATAAATTAGAAGGTTATATTGGAGAAACATGTCCTTTGGAGGCCCAACCCTATCATCTCCATCTCAACGTTTGATCCAGGTGGATATTGGTGGCCATCCACCTATTCCAACTAGCTCCTATTGTCGATTTTTAGTTCAACATGTTATTATGTACTTCTTTGTAATTGTGGGTTCTACAATTTTGGGGATGTATGAATCCCTACACATATTCTAGGTGGATACTGGTGGCATCTCACCTAATTCAACAGTCTTATTTTGTATGTTTTCATGTCAACACATCTTGTTGTACTTCTATGGTCGGTTTGGATCCCTACACAGTGTTTTTTTGTATCGCCACAGTCAAACTATAGACAGAGTTATAGTTTGACAACATAATGTGTAGCTCTCTGAAATACCTTTCCAATGAGCTATCACACGCCTAAAACAGAGGTCGTATGCAAAAGTTACAACCCCAGGAAGTTGAGGTACCAATTTACCCATAGTGGCCCACATGACTTTTGGCGTTTCACCTCATAGGGTTAGGTTTTTGGATGTATAGGGTTTTTGCATTCATGAGTAATATCAAAAATTTCTCTGGAGCCTCATTGTAATCATTTTTCTCAGACATATAAGTTTTAAACCTGTGAAGTAAATCAATGCATATAGATTCTTAAGCAAAACATAATTTAATCAATGGCTCATACACAAAGTACACAAAGATTTTATACCGGAAATCCTCAACCGGGAAAAACTTTCTTATATTCATTATATCTAATTTCACCATTCACCATATAATATATATACAATGTTTTTAGGTATTTCGTAGATACCAAAACCCTAATCCCTTAATCCAAGATTAATTTACAAAACCACTAAAAATAGCAAAATCCACTAAAAATAGCAAAAACCGCCCAAAAAAAAATTTGGGGCACTGCCCCGAGCTACTGCCCGTTGCCGAATGCTACACGTAACCAGGAGGGGGAATACCTACCCCCCCTAGGACCTCCCTAGGAAAGCACCCGATGCACACGACAAGTTGACTTACCAGAGTATTAAAGGCATTTAGATGTTCTGTCACAGAATCTCCATCTTCCATGCTAAGATGATACAACTTCTTTTGAAGAAACAACTTGTTTACCAGGGACTTTGGTTCATACAAATTCCCCAAATTATCCCATAGTTCCTTGGCTGTAGATTCTCCCAAGACATTCAACAAAACCAAATTTGCCAGGCAGATTCAAATAGTACTCCTTGCTCTTCTATCCAACTTCTCCCAATCTTCCTTCGACATACCAGTAGTGGGTGTACTGGTAGTTTGTGTACTAGTAGGTTGTGTACTAGTAGCCTGTGTGCTAGTAGATGGCGTGCCAATAGGCTGTGTACCAGGATCCACAACGATCCATTGTTCTTTGTCTACAAGAAGGTCCTCCATCTTTAGCTTTCATAGCTCAAATTTTTTACTGTTGAACTTCTCTATCTCGATTCTAGATAAGCTCGCCATTCGTCTTTATATACTCGAATCTCCACTGCAAAAGCTCCCACTAAACCCAGGTTTATCATAGACCCAAGATAAACTTGATCTATCAAGACTGAGCCAAACCCTCAACAACAAAGGATTCCCTCTGAATCCAAAAATGAGCTCTGATACCACATATAAGTTTTAAACCTGTGAAGTAAAGAAATGCATATAGATTCTTAAGAAAAACAGAATTTAATCAATGGCTCATACACAGAGTACACAAAGATTTTATATCGGAAACCCTCAACCGGGAAAACCTTTCTTATATTCATTATATCGAATTTCACCATTCATGTTACAATATATATACAATGTGTTTAGGTATGCTGTAGATACCAAAACCTTAATCCCTTAATCCAGGATTAATTTACAAAATCACTAAAAATAGCAAAAACCGCGATCGTCAAACACAGTTGTCATATCTGACGTGCCCACACACACATGTGCAAATAATATAACACATACCCAACAAGACGGATGCATGTAGAATACAAATCTCTTCTCAGAGATAGCTAACACCATTCGAGCAAGTGTTTCAGTTCTGCAGTTTTACAATTTCAACCTATTTCATTTATTCAATAGAAGATATTGTTCACTGGATATCTGTCTTTTTCTTCATATCTCTGTGTTTATTGTATTCAGTATGTTAATTATTTTGTTCCACTCCTAAATCTGGATCAATGGTATCAGAGCGTTCTGCTCTTCATTTATTTTTATTCATGCATGTCCCCGATAAGATCTGGGTACAAGAAGTTGGGACTCGAACCAATCAAGCCTTTCCAAGATCGATCGTGGCGAGCCTAAAAACAACCCATGGGAGATGAAAATAAATATGATGGAGGAGGAGATCCTTTTAAAATGTTTCTTGAGGAATCCCTTGTGCGACAGAGGAACAAAATGATGGATAACTTTGCGTACATCCTTCGGCCACTGCTCACATGAGAAGCATCTTCATTAAGCGACCATGCAAGCCCCTTCAAGGTACAGGTAAATTTTGATATTCCATTATTTGAAGGATTGATAGATGTGGATGTTGTAGATAAATGGTTTTATCTACTCGAAGGGTATTTTTCTGATAGGGAAAAGATTACTTTTGCACTCCTCAAGGTCGTCCCCCATGTTAAGGACTGGTGGGACACTTAATTTGAGCAAAGGGCCATAGAGGAATATGCAATATTTGTGGTTTCCCCTACATGGGATTCCTTCTAGGATGCCATTAAAGAAAAACACTACCTTGTTGGAAGCTATGAGGACTAATACACCAGATGGACCACCTTGCATCAAGAAAGGGACCAGATAGTACTAAATTTCACCAATATCTTCCATACCCTGCGCACCAAGTTGCGTATCAATTACTCTGAGAAACATCTAGTGCTCAAATACCACGGTTGTTTTCATAGATAAATTCAAACATAAATGGAGTTTCTGGACATTGCATCATAAGGTATGGCTTATAGATATGTTGTCAAGATCGAGAATAAATTTAAGGAGAAGAGGCGAGAGTTTGTATTTGCAAAATCCTCACAGCCGAAGCAGGAAAAATGTGGCCCCAACCCACACAACAAGGGACAGAGAAAATATGGACAGTCTCAGGACAACCACTCCAAGCCACAACACAATAAGGGAAATGAGAAGATGAAGAAGGACACAGGAAAATGGTGTAAATACCATAAAATCCCTTGGCACAACGATGAAGAATTTCGCTCCAAGCAGTCACTCATGGTCGAGTTGAAGGATTCTGAGTCAGAGGTCGATTCTGATTCTAAATGAAATACTGAAGGAGGGAAGAAAATTATTGATGTTGAACCCAGTGGCATTGTTGCTGCCACTAAAGTCCATCCAAGCGAACCAGAAGAACCAGAGGAAGAGGAACATCTCTTTCACTTTCATATGTGGGTAAAGGGGGCTCCACTTCATTTCATTGTTGATAGAGATAGTAAGAATAACCTAATCTCAATAGAGTTCATCAAGCGGTTGGGCCTACCTATGACATTGCACCCACAACCCTACACCATCGATTGACTTTGCCAAGGAAGAGATATTTGTGTCAGCCAATAGTGTCGTTCGCCCTGCGACATCAAGACCATTAATGATGAGGTATTGTGTGATATTTCTCCCCTTGAAGTTTGTGATGTTATTTTAGGACAACTATATTTATGGAAGCATCATGCTATGTATGAGTATAGACCACACAATTTTATTATTACTTTGGGTAGGCAATTGTACAGGATACCAGAGGTAGCGTTGCCTACCGCTATTTCTTTAATCTTTGCTAAGAAATACAGTAACGTCATTTCACAGATCGGGAATTTTGTCTTCTTTGTGATCCGTGCTCACAGTTAGAAGAAGGTCTCCACCACATCCATGGCCCCTATAAAAATCCTCTCTTTGTAGTATAAGAAAGTGGATGGGATCGTGGAAGAGTATAGAGACATCTTCTCCTCACCCACCAGGGTACTAATGCACTGCCAAATCAATTGATCGAACTCTCGGTGCAACTTTTCCTAATGGACCACTCTATCATCACTCGATGATGGAAAATGATGAAATCAAGTGTCATATCCAAGAGATTATTCAAAAGGGGCACATAAAACCTATCTCATCCACTTGCGGAAGCCCGATTATACTAGTGAAGAAGAAAGATGGGACATGGCCACTCTGCATTAATTACAAAGCATTAAACAAAATCACAGTCAGAAACCAATACCCAATTCTTAGGATTAATGACCTTCTTGACCAAATCAAGGGGGAAACTTTATTCAACAAAATTAAACTAAAGTATGGTTACCACCAAGTTCCCATCGAACCAATTGATGTCTAGAAGACAACTTTCAAATCTAAAGAATGTCTCTTCGAATGGTTGGTCATGCCCTTTGGCCTAACAAATGCACCAACCAATTTCATGAGGTTGATGGGTGATGTATTGAGACCCTTCACCAACTCTTTTGTGGTGGTGTATTTGGATGACATCCTCATATTCAACAGAACTTAGAAGGAACACATGCGGCATATTCAGTAGATTTTACACACTATGTGGTAGAACAAGCTATATGCCAACTTGGAAATTTTTTCCTTTGGCATGAATAGGGTCCAATACTTGGGCTACATTGTTGATGAGCATGGGGTACATGTTAATCCCACTAAGATCCAAGTCATCCGTGACTGGACAAACCCGACCACACCAAACAAGCTTCAAAGCTTCTTGGGACTGGCCAATTTCTATTGACGGTTCATGTTGGGATTCTCCCATATTGCATGGGTCCTCAACCACATGACCAAGGATGGTGGCAGGGAAAAGTTCATGTGGGGGAATGAACAACAATGAACATTTGATGATATGAAGCATCGCTTGTGCTCAAATCGAGTACTCTCCTTGCCCAATCTACAACAACCATTTGAGATTGAGACTAATGCATCTGACTATGCTATAGGAACAATTTTCACTCAACACGGTCATTTAATGACATGTCATAGTGAGACACTCTCAGATACTGTTCAAAAATAACCCACCCATGACAAGGAAATGCATTCCATTGTACAATCCTGTCGTCAATGGAAACATTACATTTTGGGAAAGAGACTATCATTCACACTGATCATAAACCTCTACACTTCATAAAGACACAGGGGAAGTTGCAGAACGACTGCCATCATAAGTGGTCCACCTACCTGTAGCAATTCCATCTCAACATCAAGTATAAGATAGGGAGAACAAATCATGTCATTGACTACCTCAGTTGACCTCCTGTAGCTGCACTCACCACTTTGCTCCATTCCTGTGGACATGAGGCCTATGATAAGCCCCAACTTTATCAACAAGATCCAGATTTCACCACCACCTATCATCTCTTGGGTATAGGCACGACTGTCACCGATTTTCACATTCAAGACAAGTTGTTATGTCATCTAGGCCATCTTTTTGTTCCTACAAGCGAACATGCAAATTTTATTTGGGAAGCCCACTACAGTAAGGTGGTAGGACATTTTGGCATGGAGAAAACAATGTTCATTCTCTATAAAAAAAATTGTTGACCAAAACTTCGACAGGTCGTCAACAAGTATATCAGATATTGAACTGCCTGTGCCATTTCCAAGATAGCTATCAATAAGCAAGGATTATACACCCCTCTTCCTACCCTTGAGAATCCATCTCAATGGATTATATTTATGGCCTTCCATCCACCAAGCAATGAAATGATTGTGTATTTGTGGTCGTTGATCGGTTTTCAAAGATGGTCATCCTCACAGCCTGCAAGAAGAACAACACAGTGACAGATAATGCCAATATCTTCTTTGAATGAGTGTGGGTCCATTGTGGGATACCACAGACCATCATTTCTGACCGGGACAACAAGTTCCTCAACACATTTTGGTTGAGTCTTTGGTCACTTTTGGACACCAAGCTCACAAAATCCACCACTTTCCACCCCCAAACAGACGACCAAACAAAGTTCGTCAATCAGATGATTGTGCACATCTTGTGCATGTTCAACTCTAAGAATCCACGTACATGGGATGAGGGTCTCATCTATGTTCAACATAGTTACAACAAGGCTCTCCATAGCCCCACTAGACATAGCCCATTTCGGGTGGGACTAGGATTCCAACCCTTAGGTCCCATTGATTTTGCACTACCTCTGGCATCCACACATAGAAAATCTTCCCATGTTCAGTCTAAGATCGACAAAGACACCAGATTCATTGATCGGATTCATCACATCCATTAACATGTCCAAGATATTTTTTAGAAAGACAATGCTAAGTACAAGCAGTTCCATGATCAACATAGGGAACCGCACCAGTTTCATGTTGGAGACAAGGTCTACTTACACTTGCAGAAGGAGAGTCTTACAGGGCCCCATTGGAATCTCCGCCCACTTCGCTATGGGACATACCCCATCACCAAGGTTGTGGGTAACAATGATTTTGAGCTCAACACTCCATCATTCCTTGGATTGCACCAAGTGTTCAATGTGGACCTCCTTTGGCCATATTTTCCACGATTATTGGACACCTCAGAGATCGAAGAACAACTAAAACCAACATAGCTCAACCCTGATAGTATGGAACAAACATCCACTGATCATATAGTGGACACACAGGTTGAGGGAAATCACCAACAGATGATTCAACTTTATCGGGTTGTCAAGGTAGGGAAGATCCTACACCAAGGCAAGTGGCTCACTCGGGGCCAAATCTAGCAGAAGTTTCCTAACATGATGGGGGAAATCAATGCAATAGAGAACATTACTTCCTAATGGGGGAGGATTGATCCAGGTGGATAATGGTGGCCACCCACCTATTCCAACTAGCCGCTCTTGTCTGTTTTTAGTTCAACACGTTCTTATGTACATATTTGTAATTGTGGGTTCTACACTTCTAGGGATATCTGAATCCCTACACATATTCCAGGTGGATACTGGTGGCCTATCACCTGATCCAACTAGATTATTTTGTATGTTTTCATGTCATCACATCTTGTTGTACTTTTAGGGTCGTTTTGGAGCCCTAAATAGTGTTTTTTTGGCTCGTCATAGTCAAACTATAGACAGAGTTAGATTTTGATGGCGTAAGGTGTATTTGTCTGAAAGACCTTTCCAACGGGCTATCACGTACCTTAAAAGGAGGACATATGCAAAATTTATGACCTTAGGAAGTTGAGGTACCAACTTACCCATAAGTGCCCACATGACTTTTGGTGTTTCACCTCCTAGGCTTAGGTTTTTGGATGTCTAGTGTTTTGACATTCATGAGTAATATAAAAAATGGCCTCTGTATCCACATTGTAATCATTTTTCTTAGACAGATGCATGTAGCAGCCACATCTCTTCTCAGAGATAACTACCACCATTCAAGCAAGTGTTTCAGTTCTATAGTTTTATAGTTTCATCCTATTTCATTTATTCAATAGAAGATATTGTTCACCGAATATCTGTGTTGTTCTTCATATATTTGTGTTTATTGTATTCAGTCTATTAATCAGTTCGTTCTTCTCCTAAATCTGTATCAACGTTTGACCTTATAAAAGTGTCAAAACGTCCCTCCTAAAGGGGTGAAGTCACCTTAAGTTAGGGTTTCTGTTAAGCCCTAATATTAGCTCATTACCCCTTAATTGGGGCATATTACATTAGTAATGTTATTTTATTTATGTCTGCGTTATTCCATTAGTTGTACTTATACCTCCTAGTTTCCTATACATACCAAGGAGACATTTTCATTTGGAATCATCTTGTACTTGAACATTTAAGTGGGGTAAAAGGAGGTTGCCCCCTTGAAGAGGCTTATTATCTAAAATTATCTCTTTTTCAAGACGTTGAGTACTTTTTCTGAGGTTTTTCTATGCTATATTGATATTTGGTTCTTAACATATGGTATCAGAGCTCAAGGTCTTGGGGTTTTGCTGCTACATCTGAGACACCTTGGAATTTTCACTATAACTTTTTTTCTACAATGTTTCAGAAGGCACAAACTGGAGGATATTTAGTATACATATCAAGGTACGTTGGGTTAAAATTTCAGATCCTGAGGCCTTATACTTTCGGAGATACAACCTGTACAAGATAGGGTTATGGAATCATCCTGAACTGAGTCATTGCAAAATTTTTGCTATAAAACATTTTCTATAACGTTTCAGACCGTAAAATCTGGAGGATATTCACATAAATTAGTAAGGTAACTATGGTAAAAATTTTAGCTTCTGGGTCATCTACATTTGTATATACACCCTGTGGAAGATAGGGCATCTGACTAGTCCTATTGACTAGTCTCAAGAAGGTGTTCCAAGTAAAACAATCATAATTTATTCCTAGAGTATCCAAATTGAGTGGGACTGGTTTCATTGGATAGTGGACAGTTTGTAGTATTTCGGGTACGAGTTTCAGAATTGTATATCAATTATTTTTTGCGGGGCACGCTATACAAGTGAGATCTACTGGAAAGGTAAAAAATCAACAAGTTGTGGAGAAGTTACCATAAATTCCACTTGGCACATCCAATTTTGATCAGACCTATGGCATTGTAGAGAAGCAATATCAGAGAACTACTTAAAAGAAAGTTTCATACCCAGAAAAGCTGAAACTTGGGAGATACAACATAATAAAGATTGTTTAGAAGAACCACCTCAAAATCAAGGTTCAAAAGTGATACTTGGCCAACATTCCACCCAAAAAGGGAACTTCTACACTAAATAAGCCTCCAGATAATCCTACTTGGACTCTTGATGAAGGTGAAGAAATGTGTAGGGACATAAATGATTTACAAAATAAGATAGTAAAAAAATATGAACTACAAGAGATGGAAAATAAGTTGGAGGCAAAGATGGATGGTTTAAAAGAGGAGATCATGGAAGTATTGAAAAATTTTGTAACAGAGAAGACACTTGAAAGTGAAAATGCATCCCATGAAATTCATGATGAGCACAAAAGGAAGGTGAATCAAGAATAGAGAAACTCCAACTTTGGGTTGAAGACCAACCACGTTCCTAATATCGATATGAGGAAGTTTGATGGCAAGGACCAATCACATGGATACTTCAGATGGAGCAATTCTTTGATCTACATAATGTGCCACATACACAAAAGGTACAAATTTATTCTTTATATTTAGAACCTAATCAATTTGTATGGTATCAATGGATTTTTTCTCGCAAATCTCTCGTCACTTGGACAATTTTCACGGAAGAAATGATAGCACACTAGGAGGATACAAGGAGCAATACCTTATTTAGAAAATTCATAAATCTCAAGCGAAAGGGTTCAGTTACCGAGCACATTGAGAACTTCCAAAGATTGAATATAAAGGTAACTGATATTC
>SNQJ01S0047438.1:14141-55534 GCA_010110895.2 Picea sitchensis | reverse complement strand
GAGCCTTGCCTCTTATTTATACTCTCCAAGTAGCTTCCTTAAAAACCTCTTCTAGGTCTCTTTGCCCACTTTCCTTATTTTAGGGTTAACCCACTTCTAATTTCTCCATTAAATTTATTATTTAAATAATTTATTTTGTATTCAATTTTAATTATAGTGCACTCATCACTTCACTTTATTATTTACCTTTAAAAACTCTTAAACCACTTTGACTACTTTTACCTTTTGGGGCTTCTAGATGACATATGAGGGTCCTCCAACTTCGTAAGGCCATAACTCTCAAACCGTGAGGAGTTATGTGACGTTCCACATGCCACCAGAAATGTAATGAAATGTAATATCCATATAGAATAGTATTACCTGAAAATATATCAAATTTCATACCGTTATCCATCAAACAAACTTGTGTCCATTACCCAAATCTGGGTTCTCCAACTTCTCATGGACATAACTCTCTAACCGTGAGGATTTACGTGACATTCTGTTGGCAGCCATATTAATCTTTATGTTTACAAGCTGCCTACACAGGGTTTTTAAATTCTCATTACTCGTCACAACCTTTCTCAGTAAACGACACCATTATCCTTCGCTTTCTGCATACCTGCTTTTCGATTTCGTTTTCACGACTGCAAGCGTGAAAACCCATAGTTGGAATCCATGTTTGATTACATCAAAAGGTTAATGTTAATATGGTTTATCATTTATTTGTCTTATTTTATCATAAACATGGTTGTTTACATGGTTATCACCCCTTGGTATAGAACACACCTTGGTTACATATGTATCAAACCACCACCCATTTAGCATTTGACTATTGTTAATATGGTTTTGATTTATAAAATCTTTGATGCAATGGTTTATTTGACATATTGATTTTTTCGATCAAATCGTGGATATGCAATTGTTTATTTGACATTTTGATCGAATTTTTGGATATGCATATGATGGTTTTTAACTATTATGATTTTTTATGTACCATTACACCGAGGTGTCTTTCCAAGTATAGCCTGACATGATGTTTTTGCATGGCCTCGATCTACACCACTGTCATCGCACGCATAGCATTAACGCTCCTTCCTAGTATTTCGAGCTGCCTTTGCATTGTGTTGGGGAAGCTCAGGGCAATGGATCTATGCCTGTTCTGTCGAACCCTATCGCTGAATACCCTGTCGATTTTGTGTTGTTAGCCATGGCCCCTGTAGTGAGAATTGAACCCAACGGTGTCCAGACTTTGTTATTGTTTGATAATGCCCGAGAAGACTTAGAGAGGAATGGTTGGCGAGTCTTTGTTGAGAAGTTCGAGGGTTTTAATTTAGCAGTTGCTCAACAATTCGCGCTAATGTTTGATGGTTGCAGAGATAAAATTGGAGATGTCCAGCTTGAGTTAAACGAAGATTTCATTAGCTCAGCCACCGATCTGCCAGCCGTGGGACAAAGTGATTCAAAAACTCAAAGGTTGATGAGGTTCCCTAGTCACTGTTGTTTACCTCAAGGAAGATTACCAACTGCGACAAAGGTATTCCTGTTACAGCTCTAAAACCTAGATGGCACGATTTGTTAGCTATTGTCAAGCAGTTCGTTACCTGTGAGGGTAGATATGGTTTGGTTTTCTTATATCACTTGCGGTTGCTCATGAGTTTTATCGAATTTCCCCTAAACATGCCCTATTTTCTTCTTCGAAGTTTATACAAAATGACAAAGTGTTTTAAAAGGCAGAAAGTTGATTCTAGCCTGTTCCACCACTGTTTGATTAAAATTATTATGGTTCATCAGTTGAAGTTAAACAATGATTGTTGGGATGCCTTCCTATTAAGGAATGGTTTTGCTAGCACTGAAATAGGACAGGTTGACAAGTTTGTCATTACATAAACCCTCACCGAGCCTGCCATCCATCCTCCTTCGCTCTTTCCCTCTGTGGAACCCTTGACCTATCCAGACACTACCCAACCCGGCACTCTACCTGATTCATATCCCAAAGGTGGTGGTAAGTCTGTTAAAAAATCTGCAAAGAAAAAGTGTAAAGGTAATAGTGATATCAATTACAAGGGTAAAGGGGCCACACATTGGGTTTCACGATGTGCCTGAAATAAACCTAAGGAAAATGCAGACCAAAACCCAATTGTGTTGAGCGAGGATTTCGATTCGGAAATTGAACGGTTTCTAACTGAAGAATATCCATATTCGTATGGAATTTTCTCTGGTAAACCCTATGATTATGTGAAAAACCTTCCCCCGTGTCTTAAAGACAACCCCAAATTCCCTGGAATCAAACTCAACAGTGAACCTACAGGCCGAATGGAAAATTCCCCAACTGTTAATACCATCACTGCTAATACACAGTCTATTCAGCCGCAATGCAACGAATGTCATTCATGGCTCGATAGGTATTACAGAGACGTGCCTTTACTTCAGTCTCGGATCAAATCCTTGGAAGACTAGGTGAATTTTCTACAGAAGGAGAATGACAGACTGCAAAACGTAGCTCAAACCAATGATAAAAGACAAAAAACCACAGGGTCTGTTGTTTTTAAGAACGTGGAAGCAACGACTGCCATTGTGAATTCGAAAATTTCTTGATTAAGACGAATCCCTTAATCTGAGGTATGGTGTTTGAAAATAAATTTAGGATGATTTGGTCTTTGTTTTTAATTAGAATACATGATTTGTTTGCACAGATTATATCTGGTCTATTTTGATTGATTCAATAAAACACGATTCTAGTTATAATTATAACTAGCTACATAATCGTGAGATTCTGTAGCTAGTTACTAAAATTTGAATTCTCTGTTTTTACAACTAAAATACAATCTGAAATCGTTTATTCTTGTGGGTTTATAGGTACATATGATTTATAAAGAAGATTTGAATCGCTGGTGGCATCTCTCAGCATACTATTTCTTTATGTGTTTTTAGAATAGGCTGTTAGTTTTGATAACAATGAGAATCTGGGAGGTTGTATCCCCCACAATTTTTGGAACAAATTTGATGATATCCACAGGAAACGTTTTGATCCTATAGCCTATAAAAATGTATTGTTTTGTAAACTAAGAACCATCGCTGCCTGGGAGCATAAACTATGGATTTATGATTGACAGACTTGAATGGAAGTTGATGTTGGTACAACTTTAGCTTTGATATATCATATTTTTGTTCAAGTTTTGCTCATTTTGATTTGTAATCAAATTGTGACTACTTTAGATATCATGGTTTATTACAGGTTGATGTGATGGGATTTATATGATGTCCATGTTTTATGTCTCTCATTTTATATACAACAATTAATATGATCAAATTTGATGATTAGAAGGTTAATCTTGTTTATTCAATGAGCAGTTATATGCAAATTTTTACAGCCAGATTTATCTTAATGTGATCATTTGTCAAATTATAAAATTGTTGTTTCTACATCTCTTACATGTTCTGTCATTAGCATTCAATCATTACTGCTTCATGTTTACGAGAAGCATTGGAAAGATCTGGTGTGGGTTGACCTCATCAAACATCAAAATTAGATGTTATGCACAGGACGAATAGGAGATGCGATTACAGGTTAGTTTGCTAGTTTCATTTTATTAGTTTAATTAATATAAAAAATTCCTGTAGTCTAAATACATTGTATTGTTTGTTATTTTTGTTTCCCACTTAGACAACTGCCACTTCATTTCTTGTTTATAAAAGTTATAAAAAATCAAAAACACTGAATGATAGCTTCACTGTCATAAATCAATCTATATTTGATTTTCGATGGTTTAGATCAAAATTTGCATTTTGTGAATATTATACATATATTAGAAATATAATCATATCGATACACTGTACATATAATAAGTAGAACTACTATTTTATAAATATTAGTTAGTAAACTATGAATATATTTTAGATTTGTATATAGTTTACAGCATCTTTTTTTCATTAAGTTAGTTTCTTTAGTTTTGTTTTTTAACTTTCATAGGACTTAGATTGGCCAACGGAGCCGCTAAACCCGTCAGAGTGGATTAGTCCAAATGGCTTGGGTTAAGTAGACAACCCCGGACTGGATTCACTCCTCCAATTGACGAGCGGTCAATTTTGCCCATCAACACGTTCCACATAACACTAGAAATGGAATGACAAGCACTATCCATCTAGGATAGTTTCACTGACAAATTCACTGGCGTTCATCTCATTATTCCATAAATAATCATGGGTTATCTAACCATACTTCTAGGATAACTCAATCCACAAAGAGTCTTCCCGTGAGGGCTTTCACCATAAGGGGACCACTTTGGAGTTCATCCATTTCTACTTATTATCAATCATGATAAGAGAATAATGAGTCATCTTTACATCAAACAATATTGGGTCCATTACCCAACCTTGGTGCTACGGGGATTTCTTCAAGGGTTGGCATCAATGACAACCAACCTTAATCAATGAAGTCCTCTGTCAGATCATACACCTAACTCTTCATTTTATTTGGCAATCATGATGAGTCTTTTCTTCATCAGTGACCATTATGCTGAGACTATTCATCATCAGTGGTCGTTTCTGAGATTCTTTGCCTGTTTATGGAAGTGAGACCCTTCGTCTTCTCTGTTACATTGAGCTTATCCTCTCTATTACAGTTACAGACTTCAACACTTTACAATATGTGAATTGTCTCTATGATGAGTCTTCATTCCACTGGTAGTTACCTAGAGACTCTTCGACTCCTCTGGAAGTCACCTAACTTCTCCTTGAATTCTCTGGGAGATGCAATCACTTCATTCTAGTAGTTACTGAGAAAATCTTCGCGCGTTCATCCCTTTGGCGCCTTTTCCCTTCCTAAGGAAAAATTCACAGTGGGTGCTAGCTCTTCTTTCTAAGCCCCTTCCTTTCATGTGACCACCAATGGTGACCATACGCCTAACCAACTACCATTTCTTGATTTCACGTTTCACGATGTTTATTGCGAGTCACCTTGATTTTTTCAACTCGTGAAACTCTGAGGTGGATCCTAGCAATGCTATCTCCTTCCTTAACCTTCATCAATGTGACCATGGTTGTGACCATAGACCTCACTTCTGAAACTACGCTTTCCATATCAATGGTCCATATCTCTTCGTGATTCAATGATTGAGATCTCCTTTTCGTGTTTCGCGACTTCGCGATTCATGATGTCAAAGTTTGGCTCACCTCCCTTCTTCCGATTCTCAAACTCGTGATTGCGTTAGATCAACGACCCACAATCCTTTGTGATCCGACAACCCAGATATTTTCGCGACTTCAAATTTCGAATATTCAGCTGCGAGTTGCCTCAATTCTCCCAACTCGCAAAATCCGAAATACTCCATATCAGATCAACGGTCGAGATCTCTCCCTTTGATCGATGACTGCAATCAAATCACGATTTCACATTTTGTGACTTCAAAGGTTAGAGCACCTCCTTTCTTCGACTCTCGATTTCCCGATACCTGCTCCAGATCAACGACCCATGATATTTCATATTTCAGCGGTCTAGATCTCTTCTTCGAGAACTCAAACTTCATTCTTTGTCATGTTAGATCAAGGTTCCACGATCCTTAGTGATCTGATGATCCAGATATTTCACGAATTTGCATTTCAAGAGTTCCTCCAACTCTCACCTTTGACTCTTCTAGTTCGCGATTCAACGAAATGATGATCTCTTTCCACGTGTCCTTCCCAGCATCAACGACTAGGATCGATTCCACTCTATACCTTGCAAATATTTCAAAGTTTGATTCTTCAAACTCTCGGATCTACTGCCTCCTGTCAACCCTGACAATGGACAGTTCTAATGACTTCGAAACTTGTCTCGTGCACTTTCCTTGGGATCCAATGGATTTTGGTCCACGTACTCAGATCTAACAACTGATATATTTTCTCCTCTTCTCTGTGCACTCATTCCTCCTATCTGGACTCTGATCTGATGGCCCAGATCATTCACAGTGCTTGATCCAATGATCACTGTCGCTCCTCCTCTTGAGATTTGGGTTTCCCAAACCTCTAAGTGTCAAAGGCCATGACCTTTTATCCTTCTACGAGCCTTGATGTATGGGATCTCATTTGCACATCTCAGAATGCTACCTCTCCTTATATTTGGCAATGAAGTTAAACTCGGTCTTGGTGCACACTTGCGCTCTACGTGAAACTCGACACTATCTCTTATGATCTTCTCGAGCTTTCTCTTCTGCGTCTTCCCAAAAGACTTCTGGTACCCACCTGGTACATTCTTCCTATAATCATGCCATCGTTGTTGTTGTTATTTCCATCAATGACAAACACACTTTTCCTGTAAAATTGCCAATAATATCCCCCTTTGGCATTGATGGCAACCCTGAAAGGCTTCTTTGTTCTACTTAGAACTCCAATTGTAGCATCCATACCAATCCTTTTCTCCCTCTTTGACATCAATGTTAAAGAAAACATGTTTCCCCTGAGCTGTTGTAGTATTGTGCAGAGTTATCATATATTCAACCAATACATACTCCCCTTGACAGGATGGACTCTCTTAGGTTGATAATGGGGTCACGCCCAACTTCTGGCGTAGATACTCAAACTGATCTTTTGCAAGAGGTTTAGTAAAGATATCAACAATTTGATCTTTGGATGGAATATAATGCAAAGAAACAATAGTGTTGGTCACCTATTCCCTCAAGAAGTCATACTTGATGGGTATATGCTTGGTCTTGGAGTGAAATACAGGATTCTTTGACACACTGATTGCACTAGAATTATCACAATGAATTGGTATTGGTGTAGCATATTTTATCTCCAAGTCTGCAAGTGTCTGAATCATCCATAATACCTGGGTAGAACAAGTGGCAGATGCAATGTACTCAGATTCTGTAGTATATAAGGAAATCGAACCTTGTTTCTTGCTCAACCATGATACAAGGGAATCTCCTAAGAAGAATGAACCTCCATTCATGCTTTTACTTTCATCCATGCAGTTAGCCCAATCAACATCTTAATATAATGATAGTTGAAAATTCTAATTCATAGGATACCATGGGCCATAGTCCGTTGTTCCTTTCAAGTATGTGAATATTCATTTGACAGCTAACAAATGGCTCTGTTTAGGTGCAGCCTGATACCTTCCTACCATTCCAACAACATGCATTATGTCTGGACGAGATGTTGTGATGTACAATAGGCTACCTATCATAGACCTATATGAGATTTGATCAACATTAGGTGAGTCATCATCCTTTCTTAGCTTGCATCCAGTGACCATAGGTGTGATCATAGGTGTGGAATCTTCCATTTGAAACCTTTTCAACACTTCTCTTAGATATTTCTCCTGAGAAAGAAATAATCCTTCAGACCTCTGAGTAATTTGCAAACCAAGAAAAAATGACAATTCCCCTATCATAGACATTTCAAATTCAGACTGCATGGAAGAAGAAAACCATTGTACTAATGAATCATTATTTCTTCTGAAGATGACATCATCTATATATACCAACACAATGAGCAGATCATTACCCTCTGTTTTGATATATAGATTGTTGTCAATTGTTCCTCTCTTGAGCCCTTTGTCTTGAAGATACTTATCTAGTCTGTAATACCAGGCACGAGGAGCTGGTTTCAACCCATATAAGGCTTTCTTCATCTTGGAGAAAAAGTTAGGGTTATCTAATAGTTGGAAACCCTCTGGTTTTTCCATATAGACTTTTTCTTTTAGATCTCCATTTAGAAAAGATGACTTGACATCCATTTGATATATGTTAAACTGTTTATGACAAGCATAGGCAAGAAACATTCTAATAGCTTCTAATCTTGCTACAGGCGCAAATGTTTCATCAAAATCCATTCCTTCTATTTGAGCATATCCTTTGCAGACCAATCTAGCCTTATTTCTTACAATATTTCTTTGCTCATTCATCTTATTTTTTTAGACCCATTTTGATCCTATTACATTTTTATTCGTTGGCCTAGGAACAAGTTCCCAAGTGTCATTCTTTTCAATCTGGTCCAGTTCCCCATTCATTGATTTTACCCATTTTACGTCTTTACTGGATTCATTCAAGTTCTTGGGTTCCACCATGGATATGAAGGCCATATGTGATTGCTCGGTGTCTTTGATTATCCTTCTCCTGGTTTGTACACCTTTGTCCTTCTCACCAATTATTCGACTTTCAATATGATTCTTTTGAGTAATTCTTGAGGAATAATTTGATGTTGATTGTTGTCCTAACTCTTCTTGTCTGGGTGTCTCTTCTCCATATGATTCGTGGACCTATTCATCTTCAGTTCCATCTGTGTCCTCTGTAGTAGACTCAATATTACTCACCTCTCTCACTAGGACTCCTTCATCAACCTTTAAATCAATGCAATCAACTAATTTATGAAATCTTTTATTAAAGCATCTATATCCTTTACTATTGGAAGCATATCCTAAGAAGATGCCTTCATCAACCCTCTCATCATACTTTCCAAGGTTTTCATTATTATTCTTTATGTAGCACTTAATCCCAAAGACTTTGAAGTGTTTGATTGAAGCAGGTGTTATCACTCCAAGAAACTCTTTGGGGTTGTAAGCCAAAGATGCTTGGTAACTTAAGACAAGATAATTTAGACATGCTTAGATCAATGGGATAACTCAATAACTAATGAAATAGACAACTCATCATACATTCGAATAAGACAGTGCTTTTAGAGATCAATAATCAGACAAAATAGTTTAAATAGGGGATGAAGAATACTAGTCTTGATAACCAAATACAATAAGATGCAGGGTCATACAAGATAGAAAGGATGTTCTCCAATTCAAGTTTATGAGCTTAATAAAGAGATGACAGTCTTTAGAAGCTAAAACAAACTAAATTCAAGTGCAGAGAGATGAAATACATGACCAATCTGATATTCAAAACAAAAGAAAATTGTGATTCTATTATCAAATAAGAGTCTATTACAGTAGCAAAAATGTATCCAAGATTGAACCTCTTGTTCATCTCATATCTTTAGCTTTATAGATTTACAATAAAATATTCAGATCCTATAAAAATGGATCAGATTTGCCAAAGATAGAAAGTCAAAATAACTTTACAAAAGAGAGGAAGTGATCCTCAAAATGAGGTCAACTCCTCATTTCATGGTCTTCAGAGCATGTATAACCTCTGTGTTGTGAAGATAAGCCTTCCAAGGTTGTTTAATATCTCTTGAGGAAGATGAAACTCGAATTTGCCAAGTTTAGAAAAAACCCTGATTTATTGCCCCTAAAATAGGTGCCAAATCAACTTGAACACCTCTTCTAACCTCCTTTGCATCAAATGTATACTTTGAATTTGATACTATAATTTGATATTTATATTTAGAAAGAGTTTTCAAGAGATTTGGATGGGTACAACTTCGATCTAGGAAAAAATACTCCTTCTCTGACCAGTGACAAGTTTCAGTGGTTAACACAGAGGAATTTTGGGTGTATTAACCACCAAAAGCTCTGCTTTTAGTGGTTAATGAACAGTAGTCCTGTTCGCCTAAACCACCGAAAGCTCTTCTTTCACCAAAATTTCAAAATTGCAAAAATTGAAATACCTTGCTTCTTTGATGAGTGTTCAAGGCTTCTTTGGTGATGTTGCTCCTTGTATAGGGCTTGAAACTTCGATTTGTTGTGTAGAAGACTCTGTTTCCTTCTCTAGAGAAGTGGCCAATTCCGCCAGGGTTTCCAACCCTAAGTGTTTGGAGTTGAAGTTTGAGTCTCTTTCATCTTTAAGTCTTAGGAGTCTGAGCTATCTGTACAGCTTAGTGTTCTCCTTCATTAACAATTTATTTATGTCCAGAGTCTTATCATGTTTATCCATGACATCCTGACTGATATCATACAATTCCACATTCCTATCAACTAACTCTGCATTTTTCTTCTTGATTTGTTTCTCAGAGACTTCTAACTCATAAACCTTCTTAAGGAGTTGGTTTATCTTCTGTGACTTGGCTGGTCTTGGTTTGCTAGTAGATGCTTCTGCCAAGGGTCTGTTATGTTCATCACCTTGTTTCTCTGTTGGATCCTGCTCTAGCTCCGAGTCACTATATGGTAGGTTTAGAGGCTTATCTCCCTTAGCAAGACCCTCGGTCTGTTCACCCTCTTTTCCGAAATTCAATTTCCTTTTGGCCCTCTTATGCTTGACAGAAGTGGACTCAGTTTTCTCCTTTGGAGGTGAGATGGCTCTTCTCTTCCTCCTACTTCTCTTAGGAGTAAGATATTTCTTTGCTACAGGCTTCTTTCCTTTATTATCTTGTTGTAGATCAGTGGGAAACTCATTCCAAAACAAGAAATAGTTCCAGTCAACCTCTTTTTTCTTCATAGATTCTTTAACTGTCAAAGTGATTAAACCTTGATGTGATAACCGGCTCGCTACCTTACTAGGTTTAACTTTGACTTGCCGAGCCATCTTGTTGAGGGCCTTGTGAAGATAGTGAGGTAGGTTGATAGATGATCTTCCAGTGAAGTGGTTAAGGAGCTTGAAATGGTAAAACATTACTTTGTTATTCCTTCCTTCATAGGTAATATAGGAAAATATGGCCTTGAGAAAAGCTTGCCACTTTGTCTCCATAAATGACATAGGTATATCTTTCTTCCAGATAAGAGTTTTGTGTTGAGGTTGTAGATAGGATCTGAATTCTATATCTTCTGGTATAGTAGTCTTGAACCAACACTCACCTGTCCTAGGTAGACTGGTGATCTCTGCAATTGATGCCTCGTCCACTATAAAATCTTCCTTGCCAATGGTGGCTCTCCTCCCATCATATGATAGAGCAAAGGTTTTTGAAAGTTGTTGATGGAAATTGTCCAGTTTCTCACAGTAAGAGAAACCTCCAACCTGGTTGAAAAATTCAACCACTTCAGGATGTGCCTCCAAATACCAGGTTCCATCCAATTCGGTCCTCAAGGTTGGTCCCTCCTTCTGCATTTGCCCGAGTTTGATTGCGCCTGTCCTACAAATTAACACACCTGCGGGCTAGGGGAGACAACAAGCACAATTTCAGGAGGGAACTCGGATCTGTGGAGAATTAATGGGCATGGGAATAGGGATGAATCGGCCTCTTTGAGATAGACAGAATCTTAATAGACCATAACCCAAAACTCAATTCTATATATGATATAAATGAGGATCACAGAAGACTCAGGCTTGATATCTCAATCAAAGGGATTTCAAATAATGAGTTAAATGGGAAATGATTACGGTGATAGTCTTGGAACTTGAATTTATGAGAGCCACGTGAACATCAAACAGTTAAGTGAACTGATCAATCATAGATTTATGTGTATGCAAGAATATAACTTTGAAATGATAAGTGGAGGTTTACAAGTACTACAGGGCATCAAACCTTGATCAGAAGTAATTATACCACCATACACCACCGATTCACTTGATTTTCGGCGGTTATCATTTCATTATTGTGCCAATTGACATCTGCATCGTGTGAAAACATGGGCTCTGATATTTCCACGTTGACACGTTTTCGGTGGTTAATTGGGCTTTATTTTTCCCTTTTAACCATCGAAAGCCAAGGCTTTCGGTGGTTAATGAACTCTTCACAGGTTCTCCTAAATCACCGAAACCTGTAACTCTCCCTTTTGCTAAATAAAATCAACTCCAATGTTTATTTCAAGTTTATTTACAAACAATAGTCTCTCTAACAAGCCTATAAAAATTTAGAAATAAATTTTTGAAGTACTCTCTATCACCTAAAATTGACAAAAATTGACGGTGCTATTTTAGGAGATAACAACAGGTATTCCATACCACAGTTCATAAGGTGTCTTGTCACTAAGTGGTCTCAGGTGGGCTTTGTTAATAATAAGGACTATTGTGTGTATTTCTTCTACCCAGTAGGTTTGACCAATGTTCTTCTCATTCATCATTAACCTGGCCATTTGCTAAACTGTTCTATTTTACCTCCCAACTACTCCATTTTGTTGTGGACTTCCTAGGATTGTGCATTCTCTCTTGATCCCGTGTTTATCACAGAATTCCTTGAAATCACTTGACATAAATTCTCCTCCTCTGTCTGACCTTACTGCCTTTAACCTAATGCTTGTTTGATTCTTAGTTAAAGCCTTAAATATTTTAAATTTCTCAAATGCTTCAATTTTTTCTTTGAGAAAAGAAACCCAAGTAAATCTGGAGTAATCATCAATGATCAGCATAAAGTAGTTTTCCTTCCTTGTGCCTTCCTCTCTTGATGGTCCACATAAATCCATATGAACTAATTGGAGTGGTTTCTCTGTTGAAGTAGAGCTCTTGGATTTGAATTGTGTCCTAGTTGCTTTCCTACTTGGCAGGGTTTACACACAGAGTCTTGTGGCTTTGATATTCTTGGAAGATCTTTTATTGCCTCAATATTTTTGAGCTTTATTAAGTGGTTAAATTTTATATGTTCAAGTCTCCTATGCCATAACCAACTTTCATCATGTTTGCTTAGATGACATTGTTCTTTATCTTCTTTCAACACATATACATTATTTTTTGTCCTTATGCCTTTAGCCACCACTTGTCTTGAGTTTACAGACTTTATCTTACAATCCTTGGAAGTGAACACCACTTCACATCCTCTGTCACACATTTTACTTACACTGAGAAAATTGTGTTTCATCCCATCTACAAGCAGAACATCCTGGGCTTTTCCTTTACCATTACTCAAACTCACCATCCCTTTGCTCTTGATTTTACCTGGTTCATCATTCCCAAAGGTTACATTTCTTGTTTTGATTTTACTTATAGAAATAAAATTATCCTTGTCTCCAGTCATGTGCTTGGAACATCCACTGTCTATATACCAGGGGTCATTTTTTTTTTGAGCTGAAAGTACTAGACCACATTTTTCACTATCTTTCTTTTTCCATGTGCTAGCATTTCTAGCTGAAGGATTTATTCTTGGATCTTCCTTGTACTTTGTCAGATGGAAGTTTGTAGCTTTGTGAAAAAAGTTATGACAGTTATAACATTCAACATCATTGTTCATTAGGTCAAATTGATTGGTGCTACGTTGTCTATTCATTGGCTTCTTAGTTCCATGTTGTAAAGATTGTTTGTTTCTCGACCTCCTCACTTGAATGTCTCTAAACTTTATTTAACAATTTGCAATCTTATGACCAAAATTAGAATAGTAAAAACAATAACCATGGAAGAAATTTTGGTACCTGAAGGATGGCCTTCTTCTTGGCATTTGTTGCTCCATCTTCTGATGTCTTTGTTTTTTTATCAGGGATCATCTTGTCTTTATTAGATTTTGGTGACAAATTACTCTCATGGTCTGATTGTCTGCTGACTTGGAACTTAATCATCTTTACTAGCTCTTTGCTTTTTGGTTGTTTGTTGCTTGAATGATTTACATATCCTAATCCAGTCTTAAACAAAGGAGATCTATGTTTTCTCAGAATGTCGCTTAGTTCTGCAGTGGCTTAATGCTTGGAATATTTTGGAGATACAATGTTTTAAACTTCTCCATCTCTTTTAGGGTTTTTACTACCTCTTATTCTAAAGATTCACATCTTGCCTTCTTTTTTGATAGCTGTTGTTTCAAAATGTCCTCTATTTTATTTCCCTCTTCTAATTCCACTTTTAGCAAGGCAAAGCCTTCATCAGGTTCTTTATTTTCTTTCTCGAACTGTATCAACAATTATTTTTTCTTTTTCTTCTTAGATCCAAGTCTAGTAATTTCTTCTAGAGAACTAATTAGTTCTCCTTCCAAGTCAACCACAACGTCTTCATCGTCAACATCACTTCCTATGCTTTTATTATGATAATATTATTTGGCCATAACCATAAAGTCATTACTATTATCTTCACAGGAAGAGTCACTATTTGTTTCTTCTGAAGACTCATCATTGTTTGCACATAAACATTTCTTTTTACCAAATATCTTGGGTGTGTACTTCTTTCCACCTTCAGAATTCTGATCTTATTTATTGTGTGGAAATTTAGATGCAAAGTGACCTATCTTTCCACAGTTAAAACATTTGAAGGGAAATTTTCCTTGGTACTTGCCTGATCCTTTCTTTAGTCTTCTCACAAATTTTTCTTCAATTTCATCAGTCTCAGAATCCTCATTCTTATGTTCTTTAAATGATGCTTCGCTAGAGGTGGGTTTATATTTAACTATCCTAATTTCATATGCGGTCAATGTTCCTAGAAGTTGATTAAAAGCCAAAGATTTTAGATCATTAAGTTCTTCTATAGCAGAAACCTTTGGGTTGAACCTATCTGGCATAGATCTCAAAATTTTCTGAACTAAAGAGGCTACCTCAATTTTTTCACCAAGTGCTTTCATTTCATTTACTAGTTCTTCAACTCTCAGAAAGTACTTCCCAACAATTTCATCCTCTTTCATATTTAGCTATTCAAACTATACTCTATAGGTTTGAAGCTTGGCGTCCTTTACCTTCTCATTGCCTTCATAACTGCTAATGAGTTTGTCCCACATTTCTTTGGCAATTTCTAAGTGCATAGCTTTTACAAATTCTTCTTCTGCAAGCCCACTCAGAATAACATTCATAGCCTTAGTGTTGAAGCTAAATTCTAGCTTGTCCTCCTTATTAGCTAGTACAATCGGCCTTACATAACCAGTCTCTACCACATCCCAGACATCTGCACCTAAAGCCATTATGTAGGTTCTCATCCTAAATTTCTAGAAGGCAAAGTTTGTTCCATTGATCAAGGGGGCCTTATTGGTTAAAGATCCTTCATGGCTAGTAATGTTTAAGCTCTAAGATCTACCCTTAGATAAAAGGAACCAACTCTGATACCAATTGTTGGACAACTGAGAGGGGGGGTGAATCAATTGTTACTGTTCTTAAACAATTATGCCCACTTTAAACTCTTTACAGAACACTCTATGACAATCACAATAATGCAGGGACTTAAGAAATAGAATATTCAACATCAATCACACACATGAAATATACAGAGATGGATATTTCCTGATGAAACCCATAAAGGGAAAAACCTCTTTTTCTTGATATGATAAGTAATCTTTATTTTCTGTACATTATCATTCTTATGAGCTCCATATCCTGTTGAGGCTACAACCTCTATTTTACAAGCTACAACTTGCTGAGAGCACCAACTCTCTGGTTTCTCTAGCACCCACTAGAAGTATCAACAACTCCTTGGTTTCTCTAGCACCCACTAGAAGGAAGCACCAACTCCCTAAGTGTTCCAGCACCAACTGGATGGAAGCACCAACTTCCAGTCACACAGGCACCGACCTGTATAATAGAGAACAATAGTTCTCCCTTGCACCACCCTGAATATAAAAACTTTGTTCCTAAAACTTATTATAGTGATACAGTATTTGTCAAAAATCTTACGAGTCTCATCACTATTTTTGTTGCACTGCTCTGCTTTTCCTGCTCACACCTCCTTGAGTTTTTTGTTTTTCTTCTCTGTCTTTGGATGCACACCTCAACTTTCTCTTCCTCTCTTAGATAAGAATTTTTTCTCTGTCTATTTATTTTGTGCTTTATGCTCTATTATTATTTCCATTCAATGTGCTATGCCTCTTCTGTGTGTTTCAACTCTTGCACACAACATGATTCTACCCGCATGAATAACTCTCAACAACAACAACCCTCTATTCTTTGTCTTGCATATATTTATGATGCCAAGTCCTCTATGATATCATAAACTTGACTCTTCATTGTCTCTAGTGATCATGCTGAGTCTGTTCTTCATCAATGACCATTATGATGAGACTATTCATCATCAGTGGTCGTTCCTAAGATTCTTTGTATGTTTCTGGTAGTGAAACGCTTCGTCTTCTCTGTTACAGTTGAGATTGTCCTCTCTGTTATAGTTACAGACTTCAACGCTTTCCCATCTGTCAATTGTCTCTATGATGAGTCTTCTTTCCACTGGTAGTTACCTCGAGACTCTTCGAGTCCTCTGGCAGTCACCCTACTGCTCGAATTCTCTCACAGATGCAATCACTTCTTTCTGGCATTTACTGAGAAAACCTCTGCATGTTCATCCCTTTGGAAACTTTTACCTTACTGAGAAAAACTTCACAGTGGGCACTAGCTCTTCTTGCTAAGCCCTTTCCTTTCACGTGACCACCCGCGGTGACCATACGCCTAACCAACAGTCATTTCATGATTTTGCATTTCGCAATGTCGACTGTGAGTCACCTTGATTTTCCCAACTCGTGAAGCTTTGAGGTGGATCCTATAAATGTTAGCTCCTTCCTTAACCTTCATCAATTTGACCATGGTTGTGACCACGTTCCTCACTTCTGAAACTACGCTTGCTAGATCAATGGTCCAGATCTCTCCGTGATTCAATGGTTGAGATCTCCTTTTTGTGTTTTGTGACTTTACGATTCATGATGTCAAAGGTTTCCTCTCCTCCCTTCTTCTAATTCCCAAACTCGCGATTGCATTAGATCAACGACCCACAATCCTTTGTGATCCGATGACCCAGATATTTTCACGACTTTGCATTTCAGAGATTCAATTGCGAGTTGCCTCGATTCTCCCAACTCGCGAAATCCAAAATACTCCATATCAGATCAACAGTCAAGATCTCTCCCTTTGATCGACAACTATGATCAAATCGTTATTTCGTGTTTCATGACTTCAAAGGTTAGAGAACCTCCTTTCTTCAACTCTTGATTTCCCGATACCTTCTCCAGATCAATGACCCATGATATTTCATATTTCAATGGTCTAGATCTCTTCTTCGAGAACTCAGACTTCGTTCTTCATCGTGCCAAATCAACGGTCCACGATCCTCAGTGATCTAACGGTCCAGATCATTTCGCAAATTCACATTTCGCAAGTTCCTCCAACTCTCACCTTTGAATCTTCTAGTTCGCGAGTCCGTGAAATGTTGATCTCTCGCCACGTGTCCTTCCCAGCATCAACAGCTAGGATCAACTCCACTCTATCCCTTGCAAATATTTTCAAGTTTGATTCTTCGAACTCTCGGATCTGCTGCCTCCTGTCAACCCTGACGATGGACTGTTACGATGACTTCAAAACTTGTCTCATGCACTTTCCTTGGGATCCAACGGCTGTTGGTCCTCGTACTCATATCTAACGGCTGAGATTTTTCCTCCTCTTCTTTGTGCGCTCGTTCCTCTTGATTGGACTTTGATCTGAAGACCTGGATAATTTACAGTGCTCGATCCAACAGTCACTGTCGCTCCTCCTCTTGAGCTTTGGCTTTCTCAAACCTCTAAGTGTCAAAGGCCATGACCTTTGATCCTTCTGCGAGCCTTGATGTATGTGATCTCATTTGCACGTCTCAGAATGTTATCTCTCCCAAGATTTGGAAATGAAATTAACCTCAGTCCTGGCGCACACTTGCGCTATGTGTGTAACTTGACACTATCTCTTCTGATCTTCTTGATATTTTTCTTCTGCGTCTTCCCAAAAGACTTTTGATTCCCTCCTGACACATTCTTCCTGTAATCATGCCATCATTGTTGTTGTTCTTTCCATCAATGATAAGCACACTTTTCCCATAAACTTGCCAACACTTAGTTGTTTCCATTTGATGGTTGGGTTTGTCTTTTTCCAACCTACAACTTGTGCGACAACACCCACTTAACCCCAACATGCTAGGGATTTCCACCAATATATCTATACATCCTCATATCCAATCATCTAACAAGGAGTGGAGACTATGACATCACATGATCAAGTGTTATGCCATGATTAGCATGAAATACATCAACAAAACCTCTATTATTCATTCCATCATCAATCCATGGAACCAAGTGAATTCCCCGACGATCCAAATTTCTTTGTGATGAAAATCACAAGGGTAGTGAATAAATTCACTAGTACAACACTCATGCCAAATGAGGGATAACATATGGCTCCAACTCAGGGACATGTGATATTTTTTGGAGTTCATCTAAACCTCAAAATCCCATCATGTACCTATTATCAATGACCTCTATTATCAAGAAAAAGTATGTGGTGGGATGGATCCATAACAACATCCCTAAACACCACATTTACATAGTCGATTACATCAAAAATTGGCTCTTACAAAACAAGACACAAACCATCATTGCCAATGACAACATGAACTAAAATACAATGCTCACATGTTGAGCTTATTCATGCTACTCTAATGCTCACAAGAATTTACTCTTTCCCCTAACCTACTCTAACATTAGAGAATGAGCATGCTAGGTGAAATCATAAACCCAATGCAACCACCTTAGTATCTCAACAATATAATGACTTCTTCCCTTGTGTTTGGTCATCATCCAAAACAAGGCTACATCAAGAGTGAAATAAATACATGTTGAAATCTCCATGAGACAATGGCTGGAATAAAACATGAAAACATGTGCATGATCAAAATCATTCCAAAAATCGTATACACCACTGCAAGCCTCATCTATCCAAGCTTGGATAGGGCTGGTATACACATAATTGCTGAAATAGACTTCATGATACAATCCCATTTTTTCTTCCACAACATCATCATCACCTCCCTTAAGTAACAAAGGATTAGGGGACTCTACGAAATCATCCAAAATATCATGGACATCATTTAAGTAAGATGTATGTGAGAGATGAGACAAATTTCAGCTTTAGAGAAAAAATTTAGGCCTTCATATTGGGCTTGGAATACTTCTTTTGATTGCTGGAATTTTCTGCAAAACACCTCATCATGAAAATTTTGTTGGACCATACAATTTTTTACATAAAAAATAACACTTCCAGATAAAGATGCATTCAAAAGAGAAGAAGAATATGAAGGAAAAGGTGGCTGGAAATTTCTGCAAAGAAAACCCTGTTGTAACATACAATATCCAGCTGCTAAAACACATTTTCCATCTTAAAAATCACGCATAATTTCACCAAGATAAGAAGAAGAATATGGATGGAAAATATATGTGTTTTTTGAATAACAAATATGTTCCTTATACTAGGAAAAATATGCATAAAAACACTTTTGACATGGTTGAAAACGATAAAACCAATCCTCCTTTTAGATGAGAGTGCATGGCTGGAAAAAATCTGCATAACTATCTTCACAAGGCTGCCCAAAATATGCATCATAAATTGGAACATGTGGCTGAAAAATATCACACAAATTTTCTGAATTTACCTCCTTTATGTCAAGATTCCCATAGACCTCAAAGTTTACAAATTCTTCAATGAACACATCTATGTATCATAAATATAACCTCCATAATGTTTCCAATAATCCCAATTCCTATTATGATAAAAAATATTCTAAAAAATGTACATAACTTCATTCCCTAGGGTGTCATTATCTTCATCAAATGGAGAGGTACATTCCTTTGCCATTTCATCATTATTCAATGGTTTTTCCTCAAAATCATCCCTCTCAAGATGCTAACAAGAAATATAATCAAATTCATAAATTTGAGAAGATGTAAAGCTTACCAAACCCTCAATCTCATTGGGAGGATAAATAGATGCATAGGGGCTTTCACCTTCAATATCTTCCATGGTAGAAAAAGGTACTTCTTCAACAATGATTTCTTCGTGTGCGTGATCTTCAATGGATATGTGAGAAGATTCTTCATCATTGTGTTCTTCAAGTGGAGGTGCAACAATATCTTCCATGGCTTCATCATCTTCAAGAGGAGACTAAAGAGATTTTTCATCAATATTTTATTTTTTTATCACACCATACATTCCCTTGATATTTTCAACATAGGGAATCCATTCTTCATGATCATTTAGGCTCCATTTGTTGCAAAATGTTTCAAAAAAACTTGAAAAAGATGATAGTTCTCCCCTAATAATATGTTTAAACCACTAAATTTCATATTGTTTAGGACCACGTGTAAACAACCTCATCACAACATCTTCATGAATAATTTTGTTGATGAAAATGAATTCCATCAAAGATAATATGTGTAGTATGTTTGAATCATCATGTCCACCAAAATTTGGAATTGAATACGTACCCACATTTGGTTTCTCATGAGGGACCCCTAAGATATTTTATAAATCAATAGGAGCAATAAAATCAACCAACCATGGAGGCCATTCCATGTTTTATTTTCTTCCAATTCTTCAATACAAGGATGAAAATAAAAAATTACAATGAATAATGATCATACTTCATACCAATACCAAGGTGAAATCATCAAGATGAGATTTTCTTCAAGAGCCTTCAAAATTGATGGATGTGCTCACCTCTACACCCAACAATAATATTCAAAATATGTAAGGAACAAGGGCTTTGTCCCTTCATGGACTCACTTGTTAGATTACTGAGATGGGGGCGTGAATTAGTAATGAGCAATTGTTCCACTTTTAACCTCAATATATATTCTTTATCTTTACCAATAGTTTTTAGCACTATATCATCAATGTATCATCTATGAATACATCCAATAAATATATCATAAGAATGTAAACATAATCAACATCACATCAAGAACACAATACACCAATATTTACGTGGAAACCCAAATTTGAGAAAAACACAAAATGATTTCTTATATATATCAAGAATTCATTCATAGGAAGCACCAACTTCCCAATTCTCCAACTACAACTGGAAGGAGGCTCCAACCTCCTATTCTCAGGCTTCAACCTGAAGGAAGCTACAACTCCCTGATTCTATGGCTCCAACCAGAAGGAGGCTACAACCCCCTAGGTTCTCTGACTTCAACCGAAAGGTGGTTACAACCACCTATTTCTTAGGCTCCAACCTGAAGGAAGATCCAACTCCCTAATTATCCAGATCCAACTGGAAGGAGGTTACAACCCTCTTTCCTTGCCCCATCCTACCACCCTGAAATATAAATGTAGACCAATTGTCATGGACTCTGCCACTATCAAAAATTCTGCTACAACTCTGTCATTGTCTTTGTCTCTGTCACTTCCACCATTACTATCATTGTCAGTACCACTATCACTGATACTCAACCAAATCCTCTCACATGGATCATATATCAAGAGACCTCTCAACTAGATGTCTAAAAAATGCATGCCTCAACCAAGCATGATCCAACATCACCACATACCATCACAAGTTATGTGTCTCAACCATGTACCGTCATGTACCATGATTCAACCTATACCACAACATGTACCATAAAGTGCATCAACCATGTAACATAAAAAGTGAATCAACTATGTACCAAAACAAGTGCATCAATCATATATAATAACGAGTGCATCAATCATGTGCCAAACATGTACCATACATCAACCTATACCATCAACCATGTACCAACCATGCAAATAAACCATGTACATCAACCATGCACACCAATACCTCTACCTTATACCATACCATGTTTCAACCATGAAATGTATCTCATATACCATATCAAGCATCAAACTTGTACTATACCATGTACCATGAGATACACTGAACAAGTAATACCAAGAGTGTATATCAACCAAGTACCATCACCACTAAGACATATCTCCTATGCATGTACTACCATATGCCAAGTGTATATCTCAATAATGTATCAATATCAATGGTAGACCACTAACACAACAACCATACACCTTGTACCAATAAACCAAGAATTGTACCAACAATGTATCTCACCCAACATGTGCCATATACCATGACATATGCATTAGCCATATGCGAAGAATATGTGACAGATATGTACCAAAAATGTATATAGATCACCAACAAGTGCCTCATAGATATACCAAAACGTATCTCAAACAATGTGCCCAATATCCAACATGCTCCTCAAACCATGTTCCTCAACCATATACCATATCATTCATGATATGTCTAAATCATGTCATACACCATAACATCATCAACATGTAACCATAAAAACATGAATATAAACATACCTGTAACTCTTTAACATACCTGGTGTATGTGATCACATACCTGCAAACCTTAACTTCAACAACAAGAGAATAACATCTTGATAAAACATTACCTTAGTCTCACAGGACAACTTTTTAGATTAGCCACAAACACTAAATTTCAACAAGAATAACTCCATACCTATAACATATAAATGTATGAAACTTCTACAAAATATTCGTCACTATCTTCTATGAATTTCCTCCAAGTTTCACTCCTTGGAACATCCTATAAAAGGAGTTATAGAAAAATTGGTAGACCTTGTTGAATTCTAGCTTATTCTAGAGAGCAACCTTGTAGAGAATTCCACACTTCGAATATTTAATATCTGAATTTGAAAATCACACCCAATGTACGACAGACTGTAACCTATCCAATTAATTTGGTCTCACTAAATTTGGATATTTTTTTATTACGTTATGATTGTTTTACCCGAAACACCTATTTGAGACTAGTTCCAGGATTGGCCAAAAACCCTATCTTGCACAGAGTGTATCGCCCAAAATAAAACGAATGAGAAGATGAATTTTTTACCACAGGTACCTTGATATGTCTTCTTAGTATCCTTCAGGTTTCACTATCTAAAGCAATCTAGAAAAAAAAATTATAGAAAAAATGGTAAGATGACCTGTAAATAACAAACCTTATAACACATCCTCACAAGACTTCATCCTCCCTTGGAATTTTGACCTTATTTAATTCATTTGTTAATATTATGGTAGCTATGGGAGGTATCAACCTCCACATGTAACCGTGAAAATTATAGAATATTTTAGAAAACAAGAAGAAACCCTAAAGCTTTGGGCATAACCCTAGAAGACAAGTAAGCTAAAGAAAATAATTAATATTAAGTCTTTAGCCTCCAGAAAGAGAAGTTCGCCTAGAAAGATAATAAAGAGAAATATAAATACAGGATTCTAGAGATCATTTGTACACACACAATTCACAATTGCAGAAATCTAGTGCGCACTACATAAATTTAGTAAGTGCGCAAGTTTGGAGAGTAGTTGCAGTTGCAACTACTGCAATTTGTATTTTCAGTTTTAGGCTTGGAATTTCTCTTGGTTATGTTTTGGAATTTTTAATTGGTACACTAGCTCTGGAGAGTGATTTTCTACCTTGATTGGATATTAGGCCTAGGGTTTGCTTCCAAAATTATTCTCTGTCAAGGTTAAGGTGCTCGAGGGTGGCTTCGACCTATGGTTGGGTGAAAATATTGCTTTATTGTCTATGCTTAAACAAGCACAACTATTGATCCTGATTTTATGAAAAGAACAAAATGAATACAGATTATTAAAATTTTCTTAACACAGAATAACAGAGATACAGTAAAACTGGTTTTCAATTCAATAAGTAAATAAGTTGAAACTGTAAAATGCAGTGGAAAACAAGCTGGTGGTGGCTTATCTCTAAGAAGAGATGTGACGACTGTGCTCATTCGAAAGAATATCATTACAATGAGGCTCTGAAGGCCTTTTTACAATAAATAGGAATTTCAAAAACCCTAGACATCCAAAAACCTAACCCTAGGAGATGAAGCACCAAAAGTCATGTGGGCCCAGTTTGGGTAAGTTAGTACATCAACTTCCCAGGGTCGTAACTTTTGCATATGATCTCTGTTTTAGGCACACGATAGACCATTAGAAAGGTATCATCAAGGAGATTAATTTTGGGGGCTCAATCAGAGCCTTTGGCTATCATTGAGAATATATATATCCAAAAAAACCTTCATTTAGGCCCTCAAAATGGCCCCAGAAGTTAAAAACTGCTAAAAATAGTAAATTTCCAAAATTGCCAGAAAACTATTTTAACTGAGTTGGAAAAGGTGGGTGGCCACTGATATCCACCTGTTCCTCCATATTTAGGAATCAATGGTATCCATTACATTGATTTCCCCCATCAAATGAGGAAATTTCTAATGAATTTGGCCCCGGGTGAGCCGCTTTCCTTGGTGCAGGAGTTGCCCTACTTTGACGACGCGATAAAGTTGGATCCTTTGCTGTCGAGTGCCCTTGATATGTGTGTCCACAATATGATCACTAGATGTATATTTCATGCAATCAGGGTTGAACTCTGTTGGTTTCAACTACTCTGTTATCTCTGAGGTGTCCAATAATGGTGGGAAATATGGTCGAAGGAGAACCACGTTGAAGATTGGGTGCAGGCCAAGGAAAAGGGGAATGTTGAACTCAAAGGAATTTTCACCCACAACCTTAGTGATGGTGTATGACCCATAACAGAGTGGGTAAAATTTCTATGGGGCCCTTTAAGGCATTCTTTCTGCAAGTGCAACCAAACTTTGTCTCCCACCTAAAACTTATGTGGCACCCGATGTTGATCATGGTGATGCTTGTACTTAGCATTTGACTTCTATAGAATATCCTGAACTTGTTGTTAGATGTTTTGGATCTTCTCAATGAACCAAGTGGCCTTGTCAGATTCTGGTGGATTAGGGGACGAGTCGGTCGAGGTGGTCACCAGGGGTAGTGCAACATCCATGGGGCCCAATGGTTGGAATCCCAACACCACCTAAAAGGGGTTGTGTCCAGTTGAACTATGTAGGGCTCGATTATAGATATGTTTTACATAGGGAAGAATCTCATCCCATGTGCGAGGGTATTTTGAATTGTACATGTGTAGGATATATACGATCATCCGATTAACGACCTCAATTTGGCCATCTGTTTGGGGGTGGAAGGGAGTGGATTTGGTGAGCTTGGTATCTAGTAGTGACTAGAGGCTCGACCAAAATGTGTGGAGGATATGTCTATCATGGTATGAGATAATGGTTTGTGGGATCCCAAAATGTACCCATACTCATTCAAAGAATAGCTTGGCAGTGGCTTCTGTTTTGATGTTCTTCTTGCAGGCAACTAGAATCACCATCTTGGAAAAGCGATCAACAACCAAAAAAACACAATCATTTCCCCTCTTGGTGGATGGGAGGCCTGACATGTAGTCCATTGAGATGGATCCACACGGCCTGTCAAGAGTAGGCAGAGGGATGTACAAGCCCTGATTCTTAGTGGTCAGTTTGGAAATAGTGCAGGTGATGTATGACCTAATATACTTACCAACATCCTGTCAAAGTTTCGGCCAGTAGAAATGTTTCGGCAACACCGCCACTGTCTTTTCAATGCCAAAGTGTCATGTCACCCGACTATAGTGAGCTTCCCAAATCAACTTCACACATTCTCTTGATGGAACACATATATGGCCTAGATGACACAACAACCCGTCTTGAATATGGAAATTAGCGAACATTGAGTTGGCGCCCAACATTTGGTAGGTGGTGGAGAAGATAGGGTCTGTCTCATAGAGGTGGGGCCATCTGGAGGTGTCATGGATGCAAGAGTCTAGCACTGTGGTGAGTGCCACGACTGGAGGTCAGCTGAGGAAATCAATAACTCAGTTGGTACTTCCTGTTTTATACTTGATGTTGAGGTGGAACTGTTGTAAGTATGTGGACCACTTCTGATGGCAGTCATTTTGCAATTTTCCTTGGGTCTGCATGAACTACTGTAGTGGTTTGTGATCAGTGTGGATGATTGTCTCCTTCCCAAGAATGTAATGTCTCCACTAGTGGTAGGCTTGCACAATTGAGTACATTTATTTGTCAAAAGTAGGGTACTTATGAACAACATCTGATAGTGTCTCACTATGATATGCCAAGGGGTGGCCGTGTTGAGTGAGAACGGTGCCCACAACATAGTTTGAAGCATCTGTCTCGATCTCAAAGGGATGTTGCAGGTCCAGTAATGAAATTATTGGGGATGAGCACAAACGATTCTTCAAGTCATTGAAGGCTTGTTGTTGGGAGACGCCCCACACAATTTTTTCCTTACCGCCACCCCTGGTTACTTGGTTGAGGGCCCATGCGATATGAGAGAATCCCAACACGAACCTGCGATAGAAATTGGCGAGGCCCAAGAAGCTCTGAAGTTCAATGAGTGTGGTTGGGGCTGGCCAGTCATGAATGAACTGGATCTTGGCTAGATCCACATGCACACAATGTTGATCAATGATGTATCCTAAGTAATGGACCTTGTCCATGTAGAAGGAACATTTTTCCAAGTTTGCATATAGTTTGTGTTGCCGTAGGGTGTGCAGAACTTGCTGAATACATTGCAAGTGTTCTTCCCAAGTCTTGTTGTAGATGAGGATGTCATCCAAATACACCACTACAAAATTATTGGTGAAAGTTTGTAGGATATCGTCCATCATCCTCATAAACGTTGTTGGAGAATTTGTCAAACCAAAGGGCATGACCAACCATTGAAAAAGACCTTCTTTTGACTTGAAGGCAGTCTTCCATACATCTATCTGTTCTATTGGGACCTGGTGGTAGCCAGACTTCAGATCAATATTACTTAATTATTTACCCCCCATGAGGTGATCAAGGAGGTTGTCGATTCAGGGAATCGGGTATCGATTTCAGAATGTGATTTTATTGAGGGCCTGGTAATCAATGCAGAGTCGCCATGTCCCGTATTTATTCTGTACCAACATGATTGGGCTCCCACAAGGCGATGACATGGGATGTATGTGCCCCTTATGGAGAAGTTCTTGGATCTACTTCTTGATCTCATCGTTTTCTAATAGAGAGCAGTAGTAGACTGGCCCATTAGGTAGCGGTGCACTTGGGGTAAGATCGATGGGATGCTTGACCTACCAGTGCAGAGGTACCCCGGTAGGAGAGGAGAATATATCTGGGAATTTTTCCACGACCTTATCCACTTCCTTATGTTGTGTGGAGAGATCGGCCACGGAGGCCCTGGATGTGGCTATTATCTTTAGCTCACTCTAAGAGTGAATCACGAAGAAGAAAAATTTCCCGGTCTAAGAGATGACCTTCCTGCATTGCTTGGCATAGATCAAGGAAATAACACTAGGAGGGACTACCTCGAGTATCCTGTACAATTTCCTTTTCAAAGTAATAATAAAACTGTGAGTCCTAGACTCATATACAACATGAAATTTCCATAAATAAGGTTGGCCCAAAAGAACGTTACAAACTTCAAGAGGAGAAACATCACATAATACCTCATCTTTAAAGGGCTTGATGTCATACGACAGTCGACACTGTTGGTCGATGCGGAGATCGCTTCCTTGGCGAAGCCATCCAATGGTATAGGGTTGTGGGTGTGGCATTACCGACAGGGCTAGTGACTTGATGACCTCTGCTAAGATGAGGTTCTTCTAGCTACTGCTATCAACGATGAAGTGAAACGGGGTGCCTTTTACCCACATCTATGAATGGAAGAGGCTCTGGGTTCACCAGGCTGGAGCTTGGTGGTAGAAACAGTGGCACTGGGTTCCATGTCAATGATCCATCTTCCCCTTTCTGGTTCTGACTCTGATTCATAGCCCACATCTAATTCAGAGGCTTTTACTTCATCCACTAGTGACTGCTTTGAGTGGAAGTCAGCAGTGTTATGCCAAGGGATCTTATGGAATTCGCACCACTTCCTGGTATCTTTCTTTGTCTTTCCGGTGTACTTCTTTGCTTGCGGCTTGGACTAGTTGTCCTGATACTGTCCATATTTCATCTTTCCTTTTTTCTATGGGTTGGGGCCACCCCTTTCTGGATTTTGCTGCGAGGGGTTCCCAAGCCCAAATTGCTTCATCTTTTGTTTGAGCCTTTGCTAGATTTTGATGACATATCGGTAGGCCGTGCCCAAGGATGAGATGTCCATAAATTCCATTTCGGTTTGGATGTATCTATGAAGAGAACCATGATACTTGAGCACTAGATGTCGCTCTGAATATTTGATACATAGCTTGGTGCGCAAGGTATGGAATATATTTGTGAACTCTAGCACTGCTTGGTCTCTTTCTTGCCGCAGTGTGGTCCATTTGATATACAAGTCATCATAACTTCCAACAGGGTAGAATTGTTCCTTAATAACATCCCTGAAGGATTCCCAGGTGGTCGTGACTATAAATAATGAGGGTTCCTCTATTTCCTTTTTCTCACAGAAAGTTTCCCACCAATCTTTGACATGGGGAACAACTTTGAGGAGTGAAAACGTAATCTTTTCTCTATTCAAAAAGTTATGGAATGAAAAATACCCTTCTAGTAGATTCAACCACTTGTCTATAGCATCTACGTCTATCTGATCTTCAAATATAGTAATATCTAAGTTTATTTGTACCTTGAAGGGGGTGGCACCTCCACTCGAGGAAGATGCATCGCATGTTGGTAGCCACCGAAGGATTTGTGTGAAACTATCCATCATCTCATTCCTATGTTGCATGAGGTATTCCTTAAGCAACATTTTGAAAGGATATCCTGTCCCATCATATTTCTTTTCTCCTACCATGAGAGGTCTCTTGGTCATGTGAAATATTTTTTCCTCGAGAGAAACAATCTCGAGACCCAATTCTTTGTACCCTGACCTCGTTGGGCACATGGATTAAGACGACAAGGACCAAACCACTCTGATACCACTGATCCGGATTTTATAAGAAGAATGAAATGAATACACATTATTAAAATATGCTTAACACAGAATAATAGAGATACAATAAAATTGGTTTTGTATTCAATAAGGAAATAAGTTGAAACTGTAAAATGCAGTGGAAAACAAGCTTGCTCGAATGGTGGCGGCTTATCTATGAGAAAAGATGTGACGACTGCGCTCATTCATAAGAAGATCATTAAAATGAGGCTCTGCAGGCCTTTTTACAATGAAAAGGAATGTCAAAAACCTTAGACATCCAAAAACCTAACTCTAGGAGATGAAGCGCCAAAAGTCATGTGGGCCCCATTTGGGTAAGTTAGTACATCAACTTCCTGGGGTCGTAACTTTTGCATACAATCACCGTTTTAGGTGCACGATAGACCATTGGAAAGGAATCACTGAGGAGATTCAATTTGGGGGCACAATCAAAGCCTTCAGCTATTAATGAGAATCTCTATCCATAAAAACCTTCATTTAGGCCCTCAAAATTACCCTGGAAGTTAAAAACTGCTAAAAATAATAAATTGCCAAAATTGCCATAAAACTATTTTGACCTAGTTGGAAAAGGTGGGTGGCCACTGATATCCACCTGGATCACCTATTTTTATAACAGTTTATGGTCCCACACTATCTTTGGACAATCAAACCACTGGAAGATAGATTGGGGTGATTTTCTGAGTTAGAGTTGCAGTTGCAGTCAAAGTTTTTGTTGTTGCAACGAAACCCTAACCCTCTTGTTAAGGCACGTTAGTGAAGATCTTGACCTAATTTATAGATATCCTAGTGCACCCTAGCCTATTTCACCTCTTGGTACTATCAACAAGCTAATACTTCAAATTTGAGTTTTTCTTCACAATCAAATGTTGACCAAGTCAAAGTCAAAGGTTGACTAAGTCAAAGAAGTCATGACTTACTCTATGAAGTCATAAAACAAGTTATAATGGACTTCTAACTTCCGAGAATGGAAGACAAGGATTGATCTTATCCTTTTCAAGAATGAAGTGTTGGATATCGTGAAAGGAAAGATCGTGGAAACACAGTTTGAAGAAGGAAAAGAGAAGGAACCTTAGAACGTCGTAGTTATGGAGAATTTCATGAAAACTGACATCAATGCCATGAGTATCATAGTGGAATCTGTAAAATACCACTTTATACCCTACATATCTCATCTTGACTCATCTAAGAAGGTGTACAATGCCCTAACTAACCTCTTCTTAGTGAGAAACATTGGACAAGTAATGAGTCTGGAGAATGAGTTCCATGACATGAAAATGAATGATGATGATAGAATAACATCATACTTGGTAAAAATATATTAGTTAAGAGGTCAACTACAATCTATTAAATAAATCATTTCAAAAAAGAAACTAGTAAATATAGTACTCAATGGCCTTCCCAAGGCATGAGATGAATTTTCCACAAGCATGAACACAAGAAAGGAGTATCCCACATTTAAACAACTTTGGACTTGTTGTGCATAAGAAGAATCAAGGATTAGTGCAAAAGAGAAATTCCAAAGGAAAGATGATGATCAAACCTAACAACAAAGTTCAATAAATTCAGGAATAAGAAGAAGTTTGACTCAAGGAAGAAACCAAATCAAGAAAAGGATATCTAAATAAAAGGAAGGAAACACACGAAAAATACAATGCTTCAACTGTCGAAAAATATGGTCACTACAAGAATTAATGTCCCGAGTTAAATAAAAGGAAGGAAACACACGAAGCAACATTTGCCAAAGAAAAGGGAACCTCAAAGAAAGTCAAACAAGATGAAGCGAGATTTCTTCTTCTAAGTCAAGGTAACAATCTTCTTCAAAGTTATTGTACATACCATGTTTACATAGTTTTTGTACATATCATGCATATATATTTCTTAGAATATAAGATGTTCAAGTGAAACAATACCTATGGAAGAATAACAAGATAAGGATTGATATCACTATGACTACAAGTCAAGTAATACACATGAAAAGATGAAGTACGTTGGCAATCCTTGGTAACAATTCTTGTGGAAGCTACTATATAAGTAACAACTGCCAGATAAGCTGAAATCATAATGAAACTTGAAGAGACCTAGAAGAAGACAAACAAAAAGAAGTCAACAATCAAGAGGAAATTAGAAAAAAACTTGTGACACTTTGCAAAAGGCAATAAGGATGTAAACGGAAGCGTGGACTCCCTTAGTTAGAGTGATTTGATTAAAGAATTCCAAAATAAAGAGCATGCATTCATGCATGAAGCAAGTATTAGGAGGGAGATAATCCTAAATGATATAATCCATTGAGGATTATGAAGTATTTTTCCATGTTCCCATTGAAAGTAGAAGCCATGATAAGCATCACGTATTCATAAGAAGTCTTCTTCGAAAAGAAGCCTTAAAGTATCCTTGGTTGTCCATCTACATCCATGATCCCATGATGAAAGGAAGAAGTTGGAATCTTCAGGGCATGGAATCTATAGAAGACTCCAAGGACCCAAGAGCTAAAGAGAAACATGAGGAGGAACATGAAGATTCCAAGAAATAAATAAAATCCAGAACAAATAGTTATTATACCGAGAATCACAAAGACTACCAGCTTGGTTTGAACCCACTAGAAGCAATCGAACAGAAGAAATGGAAGTTATGATAAAGAATAGTGTATGTAAGAAAATGTGAAAAATACTAATGAATGGAAGCATTGCAAGATTCATAGGTTCTTCTAGAAGGAGGGAGAAGGCTATGACAACAACTTCTTCCAGTAAACCAGATATACCTCTTGTAGTATCCATGGAATGTAAAATATTGTTCTTCCCAATAAATCAAGTGAGAAAGAAGATTATACCAGAAAGAGACTCATGTATGAAGATATAAGAAGACCTTGTATGGATTCAAACAACTTGATGAAGAGTATCTCATATACAACAGAAGCATGGTGAAAACTTTCTATGACAGAGATAGTGTATCAGAATAGTTACTCAAAAGTCTGGGATGATGGATTGCTAATCCATGGAAAACTCTCTTGATGATAGAAGAAATGCTACTTAGATATGTTTCAGGTTGAGCCTTGCCACGATATCATGAGCTAGAAGGAAACAAAAGTGTTGAATTCAACCATGATATATTGTAATGATCAGAGCTATATGAAGACTTTAGAGAAAACTAGTGTTCCATGACAGACCGAAGTGCATTGATATCAAGCATTATATTCTCCATGATGAAGTCCAGAAAAGAGAATTGGTTCTCCAATATATCTCCACATATGAGAAGATAGAAAATATATTGGTAAAGCCTCTGTCCAAGATGAAAATTTTGCGTACTTAAGAAACAAGTTGGGGCTCGTGGAGATGAATTCCTTATTGAAAAATGAAGAGATTACTCCTAGTTTGGAAGGGACCAATGATATGTTATTTATTTATGGACAATCATTTTTCAGTTTGAAAAATGGTCTAGGATGAGCTATTCCTTTCTAGTTCGGAAAGTGGTTTGATATTTCTGATGGACATGCATTTTCTAGTTAGTAAAATGGTCCATATTGGACAATCATTTTCGTAATGAAAATGGTCCGATAGATTGTTGATGTACCATAGACAACGTTTCCCCTTGTGGCCAATGTGGGGGAATGGTCTATGACAATAATTCTTCTTGGCAGTCACTCTGAGCAGTGGTCAAGTAGAATGATCCACCTCGTTGGGTAGTCATTCTTTCGAAGTTTACAGTTGTGAGCGATTTCGAAGAATGGTATGTTTTGGAGGTTGGTGCAAGACAATCATTTCCATTAGGAAATGGTTCATATAGTATTCCCTAGGTCAGACTCATTCTATATAGGTTTCACTATGATTAGTGCTGGTGGAATGGCCTAGTTAGGTGAATGGTTGATCCAAAAAGGATCCAGAGAAGGCTAAGAACAACGCAGAACTCACAGAGGCAACTTAGAATGCTCAGAATGGCTCGAGCAAACAGAGAAAGGGAAAAAATTCAAAGTTCCCAAAACTCATTGAAAATGGAATGACCATGAAGAGCACGTCACAATATTTCTAACAGTGCAGATGGCTCATCAAATAGAGTTACAGATTGAAATATATTCACGGTCAAAGTTTGGTCAACCTAGCCCAGTCAGCAGGGGATGAGTCAAGATCCGTACTGTTGATGTCAGCATCTGTACGGATGCATTTATCATCTATAAAACACATGTGGAAGGAGAAATTAAGTGACACATGGCATGATGAAATCGCAACACTAGAGGTTTCCACGTGTCACCCGATTTTTGGCATTTTGGACTAATCTGTTGACAAATCGGATCGTGCCATGTGGGAGTCTGTATAGTTCGTATGATTGATGTGGAATGATGACATGGCATGATGAATTGGAAGGGGAAAGTGTATCCCAATGAGAGGCTACCATGTGGCCCAATCAGGGGTTGGCACATGGCAGGAGGGAAATGCACAAGGAAAACCTGTGAATGAATTTTGAAACAAAATAGTTAGCGGGTTCGCCAAATCTGGCGGACCACTCCAACTATAGCCAAAGTTATATATCGTTGGAGAACCTTCTAGCACTACCACTAAATATATCGGAACAGACATACATTGTATACAAAATATAACAATTTCAAACCAAAAGGGGATTCTGTGGGGATTGACCTCGGAACCTCCGCTAAAGCCTATGCCTTAATACATCCTCCCTTAACCACTAGGTTGATACCACATGTTTCATATCACCCAATTTTATTATTAAAAGGTGTATCTGCCCAGCCATGAAGGAGGAGGAACGTGGACCATACGTCCTTTCGGGCATGCTTTTCAATGCACGATACATTCATTATTGCAGGTTGCAGAAGGAACGAAAATCGAGACAAAATTCTTCTTGGGATTAGAAGTTCCAGAGTCGGATTGAGGCATGGAAACAGTCATTTTTGGATAATTTGACACCACGAATTCAATGGTGCTATCCGTTTTTTGATCTGAGCATTATTTCTATAGCTTGATTTCAGAATGAGGTATACTTATGTATTTTTCCAAATTCTTTTGCTGAGTTAATCAAAGAGCCTACCCATTTGAGAGCAGGACCCAAAGACGTAGTCCACCAGGGACGAACTCTGTTATCAATTTTTTGTGTTCAGATATGATTCTTATGTCTCTTCATTTTTTATTTTTCCCTTCTTTAATGGTGCACTTTAATTTATGCTCATTTAATACAATTCTTTATAATTCACCATGAAAATATCTCAGATCATGTTGGTATCATATCAATCTTCTTTGACTTGAATTGTTGAGTGTGAATTCTTACTAGGGCCAAGCATAAGCAAGGCGAAGGAAATCTTAATACTTTCAATCCTAAAGTTGGTTGTGCATCCGAGAGGAAGAAAATGGAAGAAGAGGACAAGCGTGATGAACAAGAGAAAAACTTTCACATGGTCTTTTATCGCATGTCAAAAATGGTCAAACGAATGTATGGAGACTAGGAGAAGAGGATGAAGAAGAAAGGGAAGAAAAAGGAAGCACATGCAGATGATGATGCTTTGGTAAACCAAGGGGCTGGAGGATATCCTCCTGAGCCTCCATCTTCACCTTCGAGTTCTAGTTCTTCTTCCTCTGAGCATTCTCATCATTCTCATCATTCTAGCCATAAAGACTCTTTTAAGAAACCATTATTAAAGCTTGATGTAAAATTTGCTTTACCTTTGTGTAATGGAGATGTTAATCCTGAAAAGATAGATAATTGGATCTGACGGGTTGAAGTGTATTGTCATGTCCAGCATATTGATGAAGAGGAAGTTAAAATACAATTGGCTTCTCTTCGGTTGGAAGGCACCTCTCTCGTATGGTGGGAGAGAAAGCTTCAGGACATAAGTAAGTGCGGTAATATTCTTTCCTCATGGTCAGAATTTAAATCAACGATAAGGAATAAATTTTATCCATTAGGGTATTTACATAAAGAAATGATGGAATGGAAAACTTTAAGGCAAAGTAAAGGTAAAAAACAACACTTTTTAGTGTAGGTCAAATGAAAAGACTCATAAACACTAATAAGAGATATGTACTCATGGTCGTCAGAGAGAAAGATGTCAGGACATCCAACGCTTTCGAAGGGTGTTATCCATCTCATAAAAAGGAATTAATTGATATTGTTTCTAAGTATGATGATATTTTTCAGGAACCAGATGGATTACGTCCTAAGAGGAGAAATCCAACATGAGATACATCTTCAACATGATTCTCCTCTTCCTAATGTGGGCATGTACAGGATGTCATTTGTGGAGATGACATAGATTAAGATGCATGTACAGGGCTTATTGGATCAAGGGGTCATCAGGCCCAGTTCATCTCCTTGTGGTTCTCTGATCATGACGGTGCCAAAGAAGGATGTCACATGGTGAATGTGTGTTGATTACCGAGATTTAAATAAAATCACAGTGAAAAATCGATACCCTCTTCCTCATATAGATGATTTACTTGATCAATTGAAAAATGTTGTTTATTTCACTAAGTTGGATTTGCGTAGTGGATATCATCAAATTAGAGTTGTAGAACATGATGGATGGAAAACTTCCTTTAAAACCAAACATGGTTTGTTTGAGTGGTTAGTTATTTCGTTTAGGCTTTGTAATGCTCCGACAACTTTCATGTGTGTGATTAATGATGTATTCATGCCTTTCCTAGATGACTTTGTGATTGTATATTTAGACGAAATTCTTGTTTTTAGTGGGACTTGGGATGAACATGTGAGGCATGCAAAGAAAGTATTGGATACTTTGCAAAGGGAAACGTTGTATGTAAAATTGTCTAAATGTGAATTTGGAAAGACTGCACTTCTGTACTTAGGTCATATTGTAGGAGGAGGACAATTGAAAATTGCTCTGTCCAAAATTGATGTAATTGTAAAATGGCCTGAGCCAAAAAGTGTAACTGAAGTCTGAAGCTTCTTAGGTGCAGTCCAACATTGGAGGAGATTCATTCCCCACTTCTCCTTTATAGTACTTTTTTTTCATGCCTTAACCAGTGTGAAGAACATTTTTCAGTGGGAAGGAAAGCAACAAAAATATTTCAACATTTTGAAGGAGAAGATTAGTACCGCACCAGTATTAGCACTACTGAATCTTCAACATCCTTTTGAGATTGAGACAGATGCTAGTGAATACGCCATGGGTGTAGTATTGATGCAATATCGTAATCCTATTTGATACCACTCTAAACAATTTAACCAAGATGTTGTTAATTATCCTACATATGATCAAGAGTTCTATGCATTAGTCCAGAGCGTAAAGAAATGGAAGCATTACTTGTTAGGGAAGGAAACAATCATACATACAGATCACCAACCCTTACAGTATCTTCAAGAATAGACCAAATTGCAACAATATTGACACTATAAATGGATGGTTTTTCTACAACAATTTCATTTGGTAATCAAGTACAAAAAGGGTACAAGTAACAAGGTAGTTGATATGATTTCTAAACCTCCTATTGATGCTTCTAGTATTTTGAAGAATACTTCTTTATCTCATGATAGCTACGTAGAACAATATGCCATCAACGAAGATTTTAAAGAAGTATATGTTAAGATAACCCTTGGTGTACAGGTAGATAACTACTGTCTGCAGGGAAAACTACTCTACCATCTTGGAAAGCTATGTATTCCTACAAGTGAACGAGTCCATGTAATGTGAGAAGCTCACACTTCTCTTGTGGCTAGGAATTTTGGGGTAGGGAAAACTATGGCTCATTTGCAGAGGTTTTGTTATTGGCCTCAAATGAAAGAAATTGTAACTAAATATGTAAAGGGGTGTGTGATGTGTTCTACTTGTAAACCCACTAATAGAAAACTTGGGCTATACTCACCACTTCCTGTTCCATCCCATCCATGGGAAAATATCTCCATGGATTTTGTAGGGTGTTTACCAATGACCAAAGGGGGTCATGATTATGTGTATTTTGTATTGGATAGGTTCAGCAAGATGTGTAATTTGATGCCATGTAAAAAGAATATCATTGTTGAGCAGACTGCTAATCTCTTCTTTCAATATGTTTGGGTTCACTTTGGATTACCACATCCATTGTCTCAGATAGAGATACTCGATTCCTTGGGGAAATTTGGACTAGCTTGTGGAGGATGATGGACACCAAATTGAAGAGGAGCACTGCTCTCCATCCATAGACCAGTGGACTGATAGAGGTGGTAAACTAAATAGTGGAACTTTTTCTTCGAGGCTACTACAATAATCATCCCAAGTTATGGGATGAACATATACCCTATGTACAACATGCATACAACTAAGATTTACATAAATCTACTCAGAGTTCACCTTTTGAGACATGTTTTGGGTACCTACCAAAGGTTCCTTTGGACTTGATGTATGGGAGAGATGTCGATGTGAATGATGAACAAACAAAGGACAGAGCGCACAAGTTCATCTAGAGGATCCAACAGATACACCAGGTAGTTAGGGAATAGTTTGAGAAAAGTCAAGCATAGTATAAAGCTTGACATGACAAGCATAGGGTTGATCATGAGTTCCAGGTTGGAGACCAGGTATGGCTTCACATCAGCAAGGAGAGATTGAAGGGTGAAGGAAAGAAACTCAAGGCCATTCATTATGGACCCTTCACTATCCTGGAGAAAAGTGGTACCAATTATTTTCATCTGGATCTTCCACATTACATGTAGATTTACTCAGTTGTGAACATTGAGAACTTGAAAATGTTTTAGCCTCCCATGATCATGGATCAAGATGAGGAAGTTTCAATACCTTCAATTGTTGAGTTTTCACTTGAGTACTTGGATGAGTTACAGGAAGATATCATTCTGGATAGGAGGGCAAGGACTTCACGTTGGGGTGATGTTGATTATCTTTGAGTAGGTTTAAAAGGCACACATCCAAGCAAGGAAAAGTGGATAGAGAAGGACAAAGTGAGGGGACTCTTCCCTCACTTACCTGTTGATTGATGAAAGATTTTGGTGGTCCAAAAATATCTCAGTGGGAAGGTGGGATCCAAAAAGGGTCCAGAGAAGGCTAAGAACAACTTAGAACTCACATAGGAAACTTAGAACGCTCAGAATGGCTCCAGCAGACAAAGAAAGGGAAAAAAATTCAAAGTTCCAAAAACTCAATGAAATGGCATGATCATGAAGAGTGCATCACAATATTTCTAACGATGCAAACGACTCGTCAAACATAGTTACAGATTGAAATATATCCGCGATCAAAGTTTGGTCAACCTAGCCCAGTCAGCAGGGGATGAGTCACCATCCGTACTGCTGATGTCTGCATCCATATGGATGATGTCATAATATGTATAAAACACATGGAAGGAGAAGGAAATTGACATGTGGCATGATGACATGGAAGCACTAGAGGTTGCCATGTGTCACCCAGTTTTTATCATTTTGGAATAATACGTGGACCAATCGGATCGTGCCACGAGGCAACCTGTACAGTATGTACAACTGACATGGCATGCTAATTTGGCATGGGGAAGCATGGCCCAATGAGAGGTCACCACGTGGCCCAATCAGGGGCTTCCCTGTAGCAGGCGAGAAATGCACAAGGACAACCCGTGAATAAATTTTGAAACAAAATAGTTGGCGGGTGTGCCAAATCTAGCAGACCACGCCAACTATAGACACAATTATATATCGTTGGAGAACCTTCTAGTGCCACTGCTAAATATAGAGGAACGAACATACATTATATACAACACATAACATTTTCAAAGAAAAAGAGGAGTCCACGGGGATTGACCCCAGAACCTCTGCCAAAGCCTATGCCTTAATACATCCGCCCCTCGCCACTAGGTCGCGGGTACCACATGTTTCATATTGCTTGATTGTATTATTAAAAGGGGTATCCATCTATCCATGGAGGAGGAGGCATGCGGACCGTACATCCTTTCGGGCATTCTTTTCAATGCACGATACAGTCATTATTGCAGGTTGCAGAGGGCACAAAAACCGATACATAATTCTTCTTGGGCCTGGGAGTGCCAGAGTTAGATCGAGGCATGGAGACAGTCATTTTTGGGTAATTCGATGCCACAAATTTAGTGGTGTTGTCTGTTTTATGATATGAGCATTATTTTTGCAACTTGATTTTAGAATGAGGTGTACTTATGTATTTTTCCAAATTCTTTTGCTAAGTTAATGAAAGAGCCTACCCATTTGAGAGTAGGACCTGGAGACGTAGTCCACCGGGGACGAACTCGATTATCAAGTTTTTGTGTTCAGATCTGATGCTTATGTCTCTTCAATTTTTATTTTTCCCTTCTTTAATGGTGCACTTTAATTTATGCTCATTTAATACAATTCTTTATAAGTCACGATGAAAATATCCATCAGCAATGGTCTAGGTTCAATAATCAGGGATAGGCATTCCCTAGGGTAGACTCATTCTCTCTAGGTTTCACTATGATTAGTGTAGGAGGAATGGCCAAGTTAGGTGAATGGTCTAGTCTTAGAAATCAGGGAAAATTATTCTTCTATGTTTGCGAAGAATAGTCCAGATAGCCCATGGATGAAGTTTTAACTTCTGAGGGCAGATGCTCTTCCATATCTCACAGATGTGAGTGGAAGAATGGCCCAGATGACCCATTTTATATCATGATATTGTTTTATGCAGGTTGATATCAGATGATATTATTGTTGTGGAGATTGTATGTCTTTGGACAATAGTTTTATGCCATTGTGGTGGATGTATTCCATTGGTTGTGACTATGTGTCATTGGTTAAGTAGACGTGTGCTACTTGGTGTGGTTGTGTACAAATGGATAGTAGTTTTTACTACTATTAATAGACACAATTGTGTTTTATTGGATGGCATTGTTTTTATTTCCATGGATACCATCACTAGTGTTGGAAATTATTACCAACTATATGGATAGTGAGTGTGTTGATGGACAGACATTCTCCAGGAAGAAAATGGTCCAGGATAATTATTCTTCTAGGACGTATGCTTGGATTAGAAGAATAGTCATTTTATCACATGGCGTGGCTTCCAACATCTGTTAGAACAATTATTTCTCTAGGATATATGTTTGGATTAGAAAAATGGTTCTTGTATCACTTTGTGGAGTGAGTGAATTATTGAGCATCATGCTCGATTACTCAGATGGAGTATGGCTTCGAGAGATGATGCATTTGATGCTATCAGATGATACTGATAGTGATGATGGTGCTCGTGATTTGATCATGAGATAACCTATGTGGCTATGATGATGCTACCGGTTGAATGGTATGTTTTTGCTCAATACCATTGTTTTCAATACCTCCCTATCTAGGAGGGAGTGTTTATATTATTGTAGTTATGGTAGGAATCAACCTCCATGTGTAACCCTGACAAGAGTAGAATATTCTGGAAAGCAAGAAAAAACCCTGAAGCTTTGGACATAACCTTAGAAGATAAGTTGACTAAAGAAAATTATTAATATTGACTCTTTAGCCTCCAGAAAGAGAAGTTGGCCCAGAAAACTAAGAAAGAGTAGTATAAATACAGAATGTCAGAGATCATTTGTATAGACACGGCTCGCAATTGCAGAAATGTAGTGCACACTGCAAAAATTTAGTAAGTGTGCAAGTTTGGAGAGTAGTTGTAGTTGCAACTACTGCAACTTGTATTTTTTATTTTAGGCTTGGAATTTATCTTGGTTATGGTTTGGACTTTCTGCTTGGTACACTAGCTCTAGAGAGTGATACGCTACCTTGATTGGTTATTAGGCCTAGGTTTTGCTTCCAGAATTAGTCTCTGTCAAGGTTAAGGTGCTCAAGGGTGGCTTCGGCCTATGGTTAAATGTGAACACATATTTTTCTAACATCATCTTCCCTCTGAAAAACACCTCAAATATCCTTGGTTACCTCATATAAGAATAACTTGATCAATTATTGATCTGGATTTTATGAGCAGAATAAAAAATGAATACATATTATTATTATTCTTAACACAGAGACACAAGAATAATAGAGATACAACAAAACCGGTTTCTATTCAATAAGAAAAAATGTTGAAATTGTAAAATGTAGCGGAAAACAAGATCATTAGAATGGTGGTGGATTATCTCTAAGAAGAGATGTGACGACTTTGCTCATTCACAAGAATATGGTTACAATGAGGCTCTCCACTCATTTTTACAATAAATAGGAATTTCAAAACCCTATACATCCAAAAACCTAACCCTAGGAGATGAATCGCCAAAACTCATGCGGGTCTAGTTGGGGTAAGCTAGTAGTTCAACTTCCCTGGGTCGTAACTTTTGCATACAATCTTCATTGTAGGTGCACGATAGCCCATTGTAAAGGTATATCCAAGGAATACACATGTTTTTGCTAGGCTCCGACTCTATCTCTATTTTGACTATGGCGAGCCCTAAAAACGTTGTTTAGGGCCTCAAAACGGCCCCAAAAGTCAAGGACCTGAAAACTAGGAAAAAAACTGCCAAACTGCCAAAATGAGCCAGTTGGAATAGATGGGAGCCCACAAAAATCCATATGTATCAATAATCCCCCCTTAGTAATTTATTTTCTCCATTGTGTTGAGGGCCCCCATCAGATGAGGAAATTTTTGTCGAATTTTTCCACAGGTGAGCCACTTGCCTTGGTGTAGGAAATGCCTTGCTTTGACTACCCAATAAAGCTAGATCCTTTGCTAGTGAGTGCCCTTGACCTATGTGTCCACAATACGATCACTGAATTCTTATTACATGTAGTCTAGGTTGAGCTCTATTGGTGTCAATTGTTATGCTATCTATGAGGTGTCCAACAATGGTGGGAAGTATGGTTGAAGGAGATCCACATTGAACACTGGGTGCAGGCCAAGGAAAGGAGGAATGTTGAGCTCAAAATAATTTCCACCCACAACCTTGCTGAAGGTGTAAGGTCCATAACGGAGTGGACGAAGTTTCCAATGGGGCCCTGTAAGACATTCTTTTTGCAAGTGCGACCACACTTTGTCTCCCACCTGAAACTTATGTGGCACCTAATATTGATCATGGCATTGCTTGTACTTGGCATTGGACTTCTATAAAATATCATGAACCTATTGACAGATGTGTTGGATCCACTTAATTAATTGGGATGCTTTGTCAGCTTCAGTTGGACCACGTGATGAATTGGTCGAGGTGGCTGCAAGAGATAGTGCAACATCCATGGGACCCAATGGTTGGAATCCCAACTCGACCTGAAAGGG
>SNQJ01S0047437.1:59802-72678 GCA_010110895.2 Picea sitchensis | reverse complement strand
ATCTTTACACAAGATTCGAGTTCTTGCAGTGACTGTGCACTCCTTGTGACAGTCGCTTTACACTTCCTGCAAAGAAAGTCTTACGCTATTTCTCCTAATCTTTACGAGTCGAAATAGACCCTGTCAATGCACTCCTTGCAGACTGGTTGCGCACCTTGCACCGAATCATGAAGAAAAGTGATTTAAATTATTATGCAAGTAGTTCAAAGCTACATACACTTGTAGCTAGATTCATTCATTCTTGAAAATTTTAAGACAACAATAGAGAAATTGCAAACACTATTCACGCCATACATTGGATCAATTTTTCTTTGTTATCCTCATTCAAAATCAAGGAAATGGTTATAGCTAAAAATCAAAGATCCGAGATTCCTTCTTGCTCATAATTCTCGTAACCCTTCTTTTGAGCATACAAAATCTCTCTTTATACAAAAGAAACAAACTAACTGCTATCTAATTGCGGTTACATTGAGACTAGGGTTAAGCTCCCAAGTCACACATTCTCATTTTGTCTCCATGCGTGTGATCTTTCCTCTTTTGTTTTCTATCGCTTCAAAAGATTTGCAGTACTAGCCAGCATTCGAGACTCCAGATTGGCTCTTAGGCACTGAGTTGTCCTTCCACATGTACTTGCTGATGATGCTCCTGCATCATTAACCCTAGTGAATTGATCATAGTTCACCTATGGATTCTACTTTTGGAGGCGCCACCCCCCTCCAATTTTTGAAATATCATCCTTTCAGACTCTAGTCTCTTCAATCAGGCAATCAGTTAGGCCTCCCCCTTCTCATTTTGTGAAAAATCTATCTAAAATTCTTGAAATCTCTTTTCCTTTCTCAAACTTGTGGAATATGGCACTTGCATTCATAGATCAAGGATTAATTAGTTAGTTTACAGGTTTTTGGCCATCCCCCAAAGCTATGGATATATCGTTGAACAAAAATTGGAAAAACCTCATCAAAGGCCAACTAACCCACTTCTTTTGTGGTAGAGGTTTTTATGCCATTTTGTTAGAATCAAAGGAGGACATAAATCTCATTTTTCGCAATGGCCCTTATTTTTTTTGGAACCAGGGATATGTATCTAAATAGATGGACCCTTGATTTCAATCTCGAGCATTATTTTTTTTCAACAGTCCTAGTTTGGGTTCGCCTACCCCATCTTATTTTGCATTGTTGAGACAAAGACACTATGAGATGCATAGGGAATACCTTGAGAAAGTAAATTGACAAGGAAAAACCTAGAGATGGCATGTTCTCTTGTACTCATTTTTGTGTGGAATTTGATCTGGAGAAGGGACTCCCCAAAGTGGTACAATTAACTTTTGATAATTGGAAATATATTTAGCAGGTGGATTACAATAAATTTTCCTTTAAGTGCAAGTTGTGCCATGAATATGGCCATTTTGCTAAAAACTGCAAAAAAATTGTCTTAAGAGGAATGTGACAGGAAAATGAAAAGGAGGAACAATGGAAACAATTCAATAAGATGGAAGTCAATGCCAAGCCTACAAGACCCTTACGATCGTTGAATACAAACCCATGGGGAGAAAACACTCGATGCCTTCAAGATCGATTCAACCTAGTTTGTAGCTTAAGGTAATCGATATGGGAAAAAACCATTCATAAGAAGTGATCAATAATCTCCATATCGACCCAAATAAGGAGGCTTGATTGTTGGATCAATAAGGTATGAGACATTGTCCCAAGACTTTCCACAAATTGAGATGTTGGTTTAATCGCCTATGGGACCAAATGTTCTTTTTTTGAATCCAATATCATAAACCCTTAATATTTCCCCTCCCCGTGAGGGGAAAACAACATAATAGATCATGAGGAAATAAACCTCAATCAAGAAAAATAAATCCCACCTTCCGGAATGACAACATGTAAAAAATATCAGCAACACGTAAAGGAGGACGAGAGAGCAGAGAACAAAACAACAACAAACAATTCCCAAAAAAGTAGGTGAAAAACTAGCAAAAGAGGTGACAGAAACAATAGAAAATAAAAAGAATTAATTCGGGATGCAAACTACATTAGATATAAGCTTGGCTCAAGGAGTCAATAATTTCAAGAAGATATGCTTGACAAACCCACCATGCGGTGGGATTTCCAAACCCTCAAGTAAGTAATGAATTTTGTCTCTTGGAACAACTATGGCATGGGTTGTAGGACTAAGGTTGAATTAGTCAGAGATCTTATAAGAACCAAAAAACCCTCTATCCTCTTAATCCAAGAGACCAAATTAGAGGCTGAAGAAGTAGTGAAAATTTGTAAGTAGCAATGGCGATTGTGTGAAAATATGAATTTAAACTCTATGAAATCCTTTGGAGGCCTTTGAACACTTTGGAAAAATTAAATATGCCAATTACACTTAACATTTAAAAATCATAATTGGTTGTTAATGACTTTAGTTAAAAAACAATCAGGTATGAAAATAAATGTCTTCAATGTGTATGTCCCAATCTTATACAGAGAAAAGTTGGATTTTTGGAATACTTTGGTTGCTATGAAATCTTTGAGTCACCTAATAAACTGCATTATATATGGCGACTTCAATGTGACCCTTAGTCATAAGGAAAAAGGAGGTGAAAGCGTGGTGATAGATCCTTTTAGAGAGCATATGAAAGATTTGATCTTAGAATGGGAGTTGGTAGATGTGAAACCCATTAGAGGCAGATACACTTGGTCAAACAAAAGGGTGGGATCACATTATATAGAAGTGTGCCTAGATTTATTCTTAATACACAATGATTTTCTCTTATCTAACAATTGAATTTTTTCTAGAATTCTCCCTTGGGAAACTTCAGATCATAAGCCAATAACCTTTATGATCTAACATGCTTACAATTTTGGGCCAATACCTTTCAGATTCAATCCCCAATGGCTCTAAGATGAAGAAGTAATGGAGAGTATTCAAAGCAAGTGGAAATAATGGTTTGAAGGTTCCTCGATGTTTATTTGGGAACATAAGTTTAAACAAGTAAAGAAACCTTTGAAGGAATGGGCGAAGTCTAAGTATATTTCTCCAATGAAAGAAAAAAAAGACTGCACATCTGATATGGTTGGTATTCATTCTAGACTAGAAAATGAAGAGGTAACAAATGATCTACTAAATGAAGAAAACATAGCCTTCCAAAAATACACAACAACATTGAGAAAAGAAGAAGAACGGTGGAGACTTAAATCAAGAAGTCTCTGGATCAATTTTGGTGATAGGAACACAAAATGTTTTCATTGTCAAGAAAAAACCAAAGTGCAACACAATTTAGTCAAAGAGATATCACTAGAAGATGGTTGGACTTTCAACAATTTTGAAGAGATAAAAAAGGCTACTCATGGTCATTTTGAGGTATTGTACATTGAGTCTAAGGGAGCTGATCTAGAACATACAACAACCATGCTAGAAAACATCCCCAAGGTCATCTCTCACAATGGGAATTGTGTTGTTAATGAGGGAGATAACAAAAGACAAAATCAAATTGAAAGTCTCAAGTCTTGAACCTGATGAAGAGTCAAGCCTAGATGGATTTTCAATTCACTTCTTCAGAAGTTGTAGGAATATTATAAAAAATGACTTCAAAAGAAAGTTGCAATATGTTTAGAAGTATTGTTGAATTAGAGGAAGTACTAAATCCTCCTTCTATGCCCTTATTCCTAAGGAAGCCGATCCCTCTATTTTCTCAAGGTTTTGTCCCATTTCAGTTTGCAATGCCTCATATAAATGTTTTCCAAGATTATTGCAAATAGATTGAATCCCTTTCTCCCCTCCCTAATTTTTTAAAATCAGGGCAGGTTCATGCAGTGGAGACAAATTGTAGATAACATCATTTTAGTCCAAGAAGCGATGCACTCCAGTTAAGTTAATAAATATGAAGGTATGATCCTTAAGATTGATATCGAAAACGCCTTTGATTGTGTGCGACACTCTTTTCTCTTTGATATTCTTTTTTAAATTTAGTTTCTTCACTTCATTTATTACATGGATTTCGTCTTGTATTTGCAATCCTTAGATCTCTCCATTTGTAAATGGAAAGATCCACCTCTTTATTTAAAGGGAGTAGAGGACTCCATCAAGGTTTCCATTTATCTCATCTTCTTTATATTATTATGGTAGAAACATTAAGTAGGAAGTAGAAAGGATATCTAGAAGCTTGTTGGAAATCAAAGTGGTAAGAGGTGTCAAAAGTGTTAATCACTCTTAATTCACTGATGACACACTCTTAATGGGGGAGATTCAACTATCATTTCATCTTGGTTCAAAATGGTTTTAGATATTTTTATATTAGCATCAGGGGGGGGGGGGATAAATCATAGTAAAATCCAAATTTATGGCTGGAATGTAAGTCACAGACGCATGAAAGCAATTTCAAGAATTTTTATATTCTCATTCAAAGACTCTAGGACCTCCTTTAGGTATTTTGGTATGCCTATTATCCTAGCCAATCCTACTGCTCAAGCCTAGTAAAGTGTTCTCAAAGAACTTAAGTCAAAATTCCATATTGGGGGTCATATTGGTTGAATCAGGAGGGATATTTGTTTTAGTTAAGTTTGTACCCTCTACGTTACCCATTTTTCAATGCTCAGCTCTACTAGCATCGATAAGAATCATGCAAAAAATAGACCAAGAGATTCAAAATTTCTTATGGCTTGGGGAAAGGTTAATACCAAGAAATTCCATTTGGTTAATTGGGTGATTGATAGAGCACCTAAAGAAAACAACGACTTGTATATCTGATATCATACTCTAGGTGCAAAATTACTATGGAGACTTATATTTCGATAGAATTCATTGTGGCAGAGGATACTCCATAAAAACATATTTTGCAGGTTCTCGTAAAAGATTTCTGGAAATGCAGGTGGAAAACAAGCAAGGATCGCCTATTTGGAATTTCCTAAAATATGTGATACCCTTGCTTTTCTCTAAATTATCCTCAGTCCCTAGCAATGGACAAAGCATCAAAATTTGGATAGAAAACATCATGGGTTTTGGAAAGTCATCAAGAATTGTCACCTTTGAGAGAAGGGATGGATAGTCAAAATTTAAAAAAATTGGCTGATATCTCCTCTTGGAATGAAGATATTAGGTAATTGACATGCTAGTGTTTGGGTTTGCCCCCATCTCATCTCAAACCCTTAATCTGACATTTTGTTTCATCTCAACCCCTTACTCGTTCATTTTTTTTCTTTATTAAACGATAGTGCACCTAGGTAGATCAATGTTGTTGATAATAGGGCTTGAGGGAAATCAAAATATAGTGTAAAGTTGGGGTATATATATCAACTTCAAAACATCGTTCTTCCTCGTTGGGCATTTATATTGAAGAAAATTTGGAATCTGGATGGCTTGTTGAAGGTTAATGTTTTCTCTTGGAACCTCATCCATGAGAAAATATTGATGGAAGAGAACCTCCAAAAATGAGGTATATAGGCCCCTCAAGATGTGAGTTGTGTCCATCACACTGAGAATCAATTCATCATATTTTATTTGAATGTGAATTCAAAATCATAACACAACACTCTAATTCTCAGAAGTTGATTTTTTTGAATTAGACTAAACCTTATAAAGAAAATTTACAAGGTAAGACCCTCTTTAAAAGAGTGTGGTCAACTTTGCCTAATTTTCTTTGTTGGAAAATAAGACTAGCCAAGAATCGAGCCATTTTCTAGCAAGAGTTAGGAAATCCATACATGGTTGTTCAAAAAGATAAAATTCTAGTAACAAAAAGTCTATCTTCAAAAGGTAAAGGATTTCATATATCCCAAAATTTGGATGGAGAGGAAGAGGAATGTTCCAAGAAATTTCAATTTGTTAATATTCTAGATAAATTATGACCCAAACAACCTAATAGACCATCTTGGAAGACTCAAATGAGTCATTTTGATTTTAAGAATGGGAAGGAAACTCAAGAATCTTATTTATTTTGATGGAGCATCAAAAGGGAATCTTGGGGTGGAAGGTGTGGGAGGGATCATCATGGATCCTTGAGGAACATCGAGAATGATTTTTCTTGGGGATTAATAAATGCAACTAACAACATGAAAAAATGCTACACCTTGTGAAAATGAATTGAAATAGTGAAGGGTACAAGAGTGAACTCTCTTTCACAAGAGACTCTAAAATTATTTATCATACATATCTTTTCATAATTCCAAACTGGGTGATTATTCTTTAGCATCCATTTTGGATTGAAGAAAACAAGAAGCAAGGACCCTCACCTCCATATCCTTCATGCATTTTTTGTGTGAGTTTAATGGTGAAGCAGATCACTGGGACAATAATGAAGCAACGAGCCAATTATGAAGAAAAGTTAAAAATGGGGGAATTAATGGTGAATATAATTATGAATCAAATGGGGGCATTAATGGTGAAGCAAAGGGCCATACCCTTAATGCATTTTTTGCATGAGTTTAATGGTGAAGCAAATCATTGATCCAATTATGAAGCAAAGTTAAAAATGGGGGAATTAATGGTGAATGGAATTATGAATCAAATGGGGGAATTAATGGTGAAGCAAAGGGCCATACCCTTCATCCATGTTTTGCATGATTTTAATGGTGAAGGAGATCGTTGGGCCAATTATGAAGCAAAGTTAAAAATGGGGGAATTAATGGTAAATGGAATTATGAATCAAATGTGGGAATTAATGGTAAATGGAATTATGACTCAAATGTGGGAATTAATGGTAAATGGAATTATGAATCAAATGTGGGAATTAATGGTGAATTATGAAGCAAAGTTAAAAATGAGGGAATTAATGGTAAATGGAATTATTAATCAAATGGGGGAATTAATGGTGAAAGGAACTATAGAACTCCCATTTTTTGCGTGGAATTAATGGTGAAAGGAACTATAGAACTCCCATTTTTTGCGTGAGTTTAATGGTGAAGGGGATCGTTGGGCCAATTATGAAGCAAAGTTAAAAATGAGGGAATTAATGGTAAATGGAATTATGAATGAGGGAATTAATGGTGAAAGGAACTATAGAACTCCAATCCATTCCATAGATCAATGAATCATTGCATGGTATTAATTGGGCACATGGCAAGTCACATGACCAAGGTATTAACAAGGTATTAGGCCCAAGGTCAATATAGATTTGTTCAATATGCACAAGGTATTAATTGGGCACATGGAAAGTCACATGACCAAGATATTAGGCCCAAGGTCAATATAGATTGGTTCAAGATGCACAAGGTATTAATTGGGCACATGGCAAGTCACATGACCAAGGTATCAGGCCCAAGGTCAATATAGATTGGTTCAAGATGAACAAGGTATTAATTGGGCACATGGAAAGTCACATGATCAAGGTATTAGGCCCAAGGTTGATATAGATTGGTTCAATATGCACAAGGTATTAATTGGGCACATGGCAAGTCACATGACCAAGGTATTAGGCCCAAGTTCAATATAGATTGGTTCAAGATGCACAAGGTATTAATTGGGCACATGGAAACTCACATGACCAAGGTATTAGGCCCAAGGTCAATATAGATTGGTTCAAGATGAACAAGATATTAATTGGGCACATGGAAAGTCACATGACCAAGGTGTTAGGCCCAAGGTCAATATAGATTGGTTCAATATGCACAATGTATTAATTAGGCACATGGCAAGTCACATGACCAAGGTATTAGGCCCAAGGTCAATATAGATTGGTTCAATATGCACAAGGTATTAATTGGGCACATGGCAAGTCACATGACCAAGGTATTAGGCCCAAGGTCAATATAGATTGGTTCAAGATGCACAAGGTATTAATTGGGCACATGGCAAGTCACATGACCAAGGTATTAGGCCCAAGGTCAATATATATTGGTTCAAGATGAACAAGGTATTACTTGGGCACATGGCAAGTCACATGACCAAGGTATTATGCCCAAGGTCAATATAGATTGGTTCAAGATGCAAAGGGTATTAATTGGGCACATGGAAAGTCACATGACCAAGGTATTAGGCCCAAGGTCAATATAGATTGGTTCAAGATGCACAAGGTCTAATTGGGCACATGGCAAGTCACATGACCAAGGTATTAGGCCCAAGGTCAATATATATTGGTTCAAGATGCACAAGTTATTAATTGGGCACATGGAAAGTCACATGACTAGGTTCAAGGTATTAGGCCCAAGGTCAATATAGATTGGTTCAAGATGCACAAGGTATTAATTGGGCACATGGAAAGTCACATGACCAAGGTATTAGGCCCAAGGTCAATATAGATTGGTTCAAGATGCATGAGGTATTAATTGGGCACATGGCAAGTCACATGACTAGGTTCAAGGTATTAGGCCCAAGGTCAACATAGATTGGTTCAAGATGCACAAGGTATTAGGCCCAAGGTCAATATATATTGGTTCAATATGCACAAGGTATTGATTGGGCACATGCTAAGTCACATGACTAATTGGGCACATGGCAAGTCACATGACTAGGTTCAAGGTATTAGGCCCAAGGTCAATATAGATTGGTTCAAGATGAACAAGGTATTAATTGGGCACATGAAARGTCACATGAATAGGACCAAGKTCAATATAGATTGGTTCAATATGCACACGCCAATATCCATCTCTCATATGATTTGTTACGTGAAGGGATGTCTAATTAACTGTTGCATGCTCTAGCTTCTATTTTTGCAAGCTTTTCTACCCTCAATGCTCACTCCACCAAAACAATGTGGGATAATGATAAGGCTTTGTGTGTGTCCCTTCCTAGTGTTCTTATGCCTGTTAGAGATAATTCCTAATTAATGATACATACTAGAGTTTAGGTATTGGATTGGGTTTGCTGGAGGATGTTGAGAGATTGTCTCAACCTCTCCCTCCAAGAGTGGAATAAGTTGGATCTCACAACACTTATTTAAGTGTGATGTATCTATGCTCATTGTGCACAATAAAAACTATTTATGGGTGTGTATTTCATGTCTCTCTGCTCTCATGAATTCTATTTTGTTATCAGAGCTAAGGGAACGCCAATGGATGACTGAACAATGTCGTGCTGCATAGAGGAGATCATTGCACATGAGAAGAATGTTAAGCACAGATATCGTAGAGGATGCTCGATGACACCAATTGACAAGGAGATCCATCAAATCATAATTTGTTGTATAAGTTTTTGAGTGGTTTTTTGTGTATCGAGGTGTGTGAATATATGATTCTGTTTGGTAGCCATTAGTGTTGTTGCATTATGTTGTTGTGTGCATAGAAGGATCACTGCCACTGTTCGATGAAATTGATCCATTGCAGAACTTATCCATTCAGAGCTGACAAAAATTGGAGCCATCCAGAAATGTGAAGGAATGTGTTGCTACTAAAATTTGTGGAAGGGATGCGCCATCCAGAAGCACACAAATTAGAAATTGTTGTACAATAAACCTGTGCATTGACATCTGAACCATGGAATCGATATTTATGCATGGAAAAATCTTTTGTGAGGTGAAATGGATTCTGTACCTATAGATAAGTTTAATGGTTTCAATTTCCATACATGGAAAGTTAAAATTCAAATGCATCTAATGAATAGAGGTGTGTGGAGCATAGTAAAAGGCACTGAAAAAGCTCCTAGTGATCATAGACTTCTAGTTGAATGGGAAAAGAAGGAAGAAAAAGATAAATCTATTATTGGTTTGGCTCTTTCAGACACGCAATTTCATTTGATTGATTTGGAAAAATCATCTAAAGTAATTTGGGAGAAATTAAGTAAATTATTTGGGGAAAAGGCAATGAATGCAAATTTTTCTTTAAAGCTGCAAAATTTTAGCCTCAAAATGCATGATGAGACCTATCTCTCTACTCATATAAACAAGTTAATGTCTCTCTTTAAGAAATTAGTTGACACAGGTACCGATGTGGATCCAAAAGATGCTAAATCAATTCTATTGAATATCCTATCTTCTAAATATAGAAATGTTGTATTCACATTAAGTCAATTACCCTCACAATCATTGGAAGGAATGGTAGCATCATTATTATCTGAAGAAAAAAGGACATATTCTGAATACTCAGATATAGGTGGTTGATCCAGATGGATATCGGTGGCCACCCACATTTTCCAACTGGCTCAAAACTGTTTTCTGGCAATTTTGGTAATTTACTATTTTGAGCAGTTTTCACTTCCAGAGCCATTTTGAGGCCCTAAACGATGTTTTTTTGGGGAAAATAGGTTTTCATTATGGAATTTACTTCGATATTGTTCCTAAAATGAATATCCTTGATGATACCTTTCCAACGGGCTATCATACACCTAAAACGGAGATCGTATGCAAAGGTTACGACCCGGAAAGTTGATGTACTAATTTACCCAAATGGGGCCCACATGACTTTTGGCGCTTCATCTCCTAGGGTTAGGTTTTTGGATGTCTAGGGTTTTTGAAATTCCTGCTTATTGTAAAAATTCCTTCATAGCCTCATTGTAATCATCTTCTTGTGAATGAGTGTAGCCATCACATCTCTTCTCAGAGATAAGCCGCCACCATTCCAACAAGCTTGTTTCCACTGCATTTTACAGTTTTAAGCTTATTTCGTTATTGAATAGAAAACTAGTTTTACTGTATCTTTGTAAATTTTTGTTAAGCACCTATTAATAATCTATATTCATTTCGTTCTGCTCATAAAATCTGGATCAGTGGTATCAGAGCGATTTTCTCCTTGTCGTCTTAATGCATGTCCCTAACGAGGTCGGAGTACAAAGAGTTGGGTCTCGAGCTTGTTTCTCTTGAGGAAAAAAGATCTTGCATGCCCAAGTGACCTCTCATGGAAGGAGAAAACAAATATGATGGTACGGGAGATCCTTTCAAACTGTTGATTGAGGAAGCCCTCATGCAACAGAGTAACGAGATGATGGATAGTTTTGCGCAAATCCTTTAGCGGCTACCAATAGACAATGCATCTTCTTCGAACGGAGGTGCCTCCCCCTTCAAGGTACAAATAAACTTCGATATTACTATATTTGAAGGTCAGATAGATGTAGATGTTGTAGACAAGTGGTTGAATCTACTAGAAGGGTATTTTTCTATCCACAACTTTTCGAATAGAGAAAAGATTACTTTTGCGCTCCTTAAAGTCGTTCCCCATGTCAAAGATTGGTGGGAAACTTTCTGTGAGCAAAAGGAAACCGAGGAACCCGCATTATTTTTAGTCACGACCACTTGGGAATCCTTTAGGGATGCTATTAAGGAGCAATACTACCCTATCGAAAGTTATGACGACCTGTATACCAAATGGACCACATTGCGGCAAGAAAGAGACCAAGCAGTGCCAGATTTCACAAATATCTTCCATACCTTGCGCACCAAGCTGGGTACAAATATTCAGAGCGACATCTGGTGCTCAAGTATTATGGTGCTCTTCATAGACACATCCAAACTAAAATGGAATTTCTGGACATTTCATCCTTGGGCATGGCATACCAATATTCCATCAAAATCAAGCATAATCTCAAACAAAAGATGCGACAATTTGGGCCTGGGAACCCCTCACAACAAAATCTAGGAAAGGGTGGCCCCAACCCATAGAACAAAGGATAGATAAAATATGGACAGTATCAATACAACCAGTCCAAGCCGCAAGAAAAGAAGGACACCAAAAAGACAAAGAAAGATACTGGGAAGTGGTGTGACTTCCATAAGAGCCCTTGGCATAACACTGCTGACTACCACTCAAAGTAGTCACTGGTGGCCGACGTGAAAGACTCTGACTCAGATGTAGATTCTAACTCTAAGCCAGAATCAGAAAGGGGAATACATATCATTGACGCGAAACCCAGTGCCACCGTTTCTACCACCAATCTCCAACCTGGTGAGCCAGACGAGCCAAAAGAAGGAGAGCGCCTATTCCATTCACAGATGTGGGTAAAAGGCACCCCGCTGCACTTCATTGTTGATAGTGGTAGCCAGAAGAACCTCATCTCAACAGAGATCATCAAGCGGTTGGCCCTGCCAACAATGCCGCACCCACAACCCTACACCATTGGATGGCTCCGCCAAGGAAGCGATCTCCGTGTCAGCCAACAGTGCCGACTGTCATACGACATCAAGCCCTTCAAAGACGAGGTATTGGCTGATGTTTCGCCTCTTGAAGTTTGTGATGTTATTTTGGGCCAACCTTATGGAAACGTCATGTTGTATATGAGTCTAGGCCTTGTAGTGTTACTATTACTTTGAACATGAAATTGTATAGGATACCCGAGGCAGTCCAACCAAGTGCTATTTCCTTTATCTCTGCTAAGCAATGAAGGAAGATCATCTCTCAGATGAGGAAGTTTGTATTCTTCATGATTCACTCTCAGAATAAGAGAAATATCATAGCCACATCCAGGGTCTCTGCAGCCAACCTCTCCACACAATATAAGCAAGTAGATAAGGTCATGGAAGAATACTCAGATATCTTCTCCTCACCTACAGGGGTACCTCTGCACTTCTAGGTCAAGCACCCCATCGATATGACCCCCAATGCACTACTACCCAATGGGCCAGTCTATCGCTGCTCTTTGTTAGAGAATGAGGAGATCAAGCAATAGATCCAAGAACTGCTCCACAAGGGGCACATCCATCCCAACTCATTACCCTGCGGGAGCCCAATCGTGCTGGTACAGAAGAAAGATGGAACCTGGCGACTCCGTATTGATTATTGGGCTCTGAATAAAATCATAGTTAGAAATCGATACCCGATTCCCTGAATCAACAACCTACTTGATCAACTCATGGGGGCCAAATACTTCAGTAATATTGATATGAAGTCTGGCTACCACCAGGTCCCGATAGAACATACAGATGTATGGAAGACCGCCTTCAAGTCAAAGGAAGGCCTTTTCGAATGGTTGGTAATGCCCTTTGGTTTGACAAATGCTCCAACCACTTTCATGAGGATGATGGAC